>QDEB01048317.1:1304-18436 GCA_004193795.1 Asbolus verrucosus | reverse complement strand
TCAATCAAATACATGCGAAAAATAGCTCATAGGCTCATAGGCTACTGTGAACAGGTTCTTCATTAATCTTTCTGTATATGTTGGTAAACCTTGACTCACATAGCTAAAATCTCTTTCAGAATTGAAACGTGATGTTTGTTTATTTTTCATTGTTAATATAAATTTCGTAACCACTGCAACCTTTTGAAAAGATGCATAAATAACTCATTTTTAAGAATATTAGTTCCAATTCTCAGTTCTCTTCCACTGTAAAAAATACTAATCATGCATTTTTAAAATTTACGTGAACGGGAGTAGTACCTACTGTGTGTATTTGGAACAACCTTATAATTTTATTCATATTCTTTATAACAGTATTCTATATAACAGTCTTGCAAAATATATTTATTTATGAAAAAGTATTTAATTTATGAAAATGACGCAGCCAATAAAACGGCGACAAAGACTGAGATGCTGATTTCTGTAAACTGGAAAAAGTTCATATGGAACAAATAAGCACTGTGGCGACGAATTGTCGAAGGAAACTCACCTCCGGTGTGCTTGGACAGTTCATCCTCGATCTGCCCCAAGATTTCGTGCACTTCGTCCAACACCTCTTTGAAATTTTGCTCCACCAACAGCCTCTTGTATTTCTCTTCGCGATCGGCCGCTTTCTTCAGCAGCACTTCTTTCGCTTCCGGATTTTTCTCCGCGTACTCTCTCAGTCTATCTCCACCACTCTTTTCGGCATCTGTAACCAACAATTAAGTACGGACGAACTCTCTCGACTGGAACTTACTCGCGAGTGCTCTTCGTACCGGTGCTATAAAGGGAGTTTTTGGATTTCTCAGTAGGTGTTGGTGCAACATTGAGCCGGAGGTCAACAATCCCTCGGGTGCTTTCTGCAGTAAGTGCCTGAAATGGGTCACTTTCTGTCTAATTTCTGCACCTTGGTCCATTGGGATCAGTCTAGGAGTATCACCATTGCTAAAATTATCCTCTAAATAATCGATGATCCGTGCCGAGTCCGGAATGATTTTGCCCGTGTCTTGGAGCACGGGTACCTCTCCTCTAGGGTTCAGATATAAAAACCACGGCCGGTACTGTTCGTTTTTAATTAAATTCACGATTTTGCTATCGAAAGAAAGATTCTTTTCGTGGAGTGCCATTACTACCTAAAATAAACAAGGTTATCTATTACAAATGTTTTTGCCGGAATCGCGACTTTGTCGGCGCGATTCATGTTTCTATAGGCGTTTCGATGTTGTTAATTTAATAATTGTTACAAAATTGTCGGTAGTGTTTGTACAACTTTACAAGGATTCCGACTTAATTCAACAATCTGTGAAGGCCCCTTGTCAAAGCAATCAATCAACTAAAAGTGACAGATCTGATTTAGAATTATCTTCAGTAACTACCGATAAGTATACTTATATAAATAAATAAAACTTTAAGATTTTAATCCACGTTGTGATTTACGAAATTGTATTGCGATTAGATGATCGCCAAAAATACAATTTAAAGAATTTGACTACAAGGCGTCATTAATAATTTTTGGTAAAATGATAACGGTCTGTTAGCTGATATTGCCTACAATAGTGTAGGCAATATTGAATCAATTACCACGTGGTATCTAAATCACTTGGAAATGTTTAAATGTCCCAGAGTTTTAAGGTCAGTATCTTGAGACTAATTTATTTCTGGACAGAGAAGGGGTGTTACTAAAATTGCAGCTTGCTAGTGTGAGCCCACAATCCCCTAAGTTTAAAATTTTGAATGCAGCTGAATGTTATATGCTACATTTTTGGAGCGGCTAATAAAAAATAATTATTGCTACAACTTGTTAAAAGAAATTTTATTCCGTGAAGAGCTGATTTCGAAAGAAAAACGGCTTAATTGCATAAAATGTTCTAATTGCTTATCACCCATGAACAAAATGATAAAAGCCAATTTCGACGTCGTTGGTAAGTATTCATGACTCATTGCAATTTGTAGATTTTTTAGCAAATTAGATAAAACACTTTGGATTTTAAATCACTTTAAATTATTGTAGGAACTTTGCTGATCATCAAATAGGATCTTGTGGTTTCTGTTGAAAAAACTAATTTTTAGAAACTTTCAGCGAGTTTAAAATAAATCATGAAGTTACTTCCATCACTGCCAAAAAATCGTTAATGTAGTTCAGTTCTTTATTTTGAATGAATAAAATAAATTTCTTGAAAAGTTCATCTCAAAATGGGTCGTAAAGTTGATAACTCTTCTCGTTTTCCCTTCTATTCCTCCTTCTAACTGTATTAACATTCTTAAAAATTTTCTGTTTGATTCATCCCTTTAGGTATTATATTCTCTAAATTTAATCACTTTAACTGAAACGGTTCTAAAACAAAATTTCTTCAAATTTAACGTTAATATTTACTCTCCGAATTGGGGTTTAGACATGGGCTCTTCACTTTCACCTCTTTCATCTGAAATTTTTATGACCAATATTGAAAATAAAATACTTTCCGATCCTAAATTTGGTGGATGATGTTTTGGTCCTCTTCGAGGGCAGCAAGGAAATTTCTCCTTCATCAATTCAATAATTCAATTCAATTCGGTTAAATTTACATACGAATTGGAGGAGAATAAAATAATTCCTTGTCTAGATTTCTTAGTTAAAAATGTAGACTCAAAATTCTCATTTGAAATATATCGCAAACAATTCCCNNTTCACTTAACTCTCCCGCAATGATTGCAACACCATCTATATCGGCCAGACGGGTAGAAAGATTATCACGAAAGTCAAGAATACTTAAAAATGATAAACAAATATAAAAACACGGACATTTTTAACATTCCTTCTTCCTTTGCCAAACATGTCCTTGTTGCCAATCACTCTTTCAGTCTAAACAACACCAAAGTTTTACATCTATCCAACAAAAACTTTAGATGGAATTTGTTGGAAATATCGGAAATTTATAACAATACATGGATTTTTACACGTGGGTCAGATTTTATTCTCCTTATCTTATTAAATAAAATAATATAAAAAGTAGTTGCATTTCAAATTTTAAGCTTGAGGTGGTCAGTAATTTTTGACATGTTTCCTTTTTTGTCCAAAAAGTATATAAATAAGTTTCACCATATGATGTTAAAATTGTGGATGTTACTTCTGGATTCGAACTTTTCGGCTAGACACCGGTATAGACAGATAATCAACTCATTTTGCATAAAATGCCTTTTAAAAATTTGCCAGAATTTAAATACATAAATATCATTTAATTTGCAGGTGTGATCCATTTTTTTTACTTCTAATTTCTTAATAATCAATCCTGTGATATTATTTGTGTGAACTATACAGGTAGGTAGTAAATATTTACAAATACTCTTAATAGTAATTGATAAGCCTTTGTCAACTTAATCGAAAACGGGTAACGACTATTCCAATAAAGATAATTCACCCAAAATAATAACGTTTAATATCTATTCTAAAAATTCAATCAATATCTATAGTGATCTTGATCCATAGAGGTGTCTGTCCCCCCGTAATTACTTTGTTTACAATAAAATTTAAAAAATACAATTTCTCCAGACAACAAATAATAATAAGTAACAAATCTTAAATTAATGGTAATTAATTTTTCGGAGACTTAATTTTTTAATTTACAAATTTAGAATATATATGCCTCAAACTAACAATAAGTACTTCTAACCTCTTTCTCTTACCAATTTTGCTGGATATTCAACAGAATTCTGTGTCTGTCATCATTTACCATAATTTTTAAGGTGAATACCGAAAAATTGTTTTAAAGTTAAATATTGCAAATAATTAAAATATATATAAACATTTTACTCTGATCTAACTGTAAGAATATTAAAGTCAAAAGACTGGTTATTCAAAGGCTCAATAGTGTATACATTGTGTCTTTTGTTTTGGTTAGTATTTTTAAATGCTCATTTATTAAAAAATAACACAAACATTATTGTTTCCTTCTTCTAGTCCAACACTGTGATGCATGTTTTAAGATTTTTTTGTCAGTGGAAAAATATTTAGCAAAAATGAAACTTTCTGATTTTCCGTGTAGAATTGCTGATACTCTTCATTATGCTGCTGGGTTGATTCTTTAATTGCTATTTTTATCATTTTAAATATCAATGTAAGTTTCACCAGTGAAAATATAAATGCGAAAATAAACATTCCCACTTAACGATTAAATCTCTGCAAAAAATCTTTTTTTTAATTAAATATTTTTGAAATTACAGAAGATAACAGAGTATCTCTGGCATAAATCTCTAAATTAGAAGCATTAGTAACCTTATCTTAAGTTTTATTGAAGTCGCTTCATAAATAAAAAAAGTTACGATAAAGGGCCTTTTCGATGGAACCATCTATAGGTATTAATTTTTCTGCTATTTCGAATTTTTTTAAAGATAAGATTAAATTTAGCTGCAGTACATTATCTTTTCTGTGGAGTATTGTCTTTCTTTCGATATATTCTTTTTGTTTTAATTACTTCTCTAGCGTAAGCTAAAAGATTTTTATTTAATTTTAAAATTTTGTATCAGCCATAAATTACAACATTACTGTATTTAGTCTCTTTATTGGATATGTAAGCCGTACCAAATTTCATTAAAATCGTATTCAGTATTCAGTTTGTCAAACCATGTTTACGTCGCCTAACAAATAAAATTAACAATTGAGTGAAGCTGATTTCATTAGTATCCGGTATAATAAAATTTGAACAAGTGAAAGCAAACGAAATTAAGTAAAATCAAATTAAAAAAAATAATAAATTAAATAAATAAACTCAGTAAGTTCAGCACCTAAGCAGAACCGAGTCAAAAAGACTGCTTATAAAAAAGAATCAAGTTCAGTTTTATCAATGTAAGTTTATCAATAATTTTAGTAACTTACAAACGCTTAGATTTTTTTGCACTTCATCAGATTTTTTTCTGTCGGTTTCTTTTGAATTTGAGGAAAAATCAAAACAGTGGTTAACAGAAACGTAAAGGACATGTTTTAAAACTACGGAAATCTGAGGATTTGAGTCTCCGCAGAAATACGAGACCTAAAAAATTTAAAGGAAATTCGAGGAAAGGCTACGATTCGAAGAGATTTAGACAAAATGTTTCCAGTTTTAAAAAAAAATTATTGTGTAATATAAAATATTATAAAAATATTAAAATAATGTAGAAATCTTATTCCAAATTTAAAAAATAATTATAATAAATTAACTCCACGAATTACAATAATTTTCAAACTTTCAGACACATTAACAAAACGAAAACTGTTTGTAATTGACGTACATAATTTTAAATGTAGTTATAGCCACGCAGGCAAATGTAGGTCAATTGCAAAATGTAACAATTGAAATAAAAATATTATTAATATTAAAAGTCGTAGAATTAAATTAGATGTAGATATAAGTAAGACGTAAGCAGTGCGTGAAATTCTGATATTTATTACCACCATAAAATGCAAATTTTAAAATATATCTATTTTAATTTTTATTAAAAAAATCTCACATCTAGAAAGTGTAAATTTTGTGGCACCTTTACATGGGATTTCGAAATGATGTGATTACTTCATTAATAAATAAAAATAAACTATTGATAACAAAACAATAGGAAACTTAATTACATACACGGCGTTTTCTCAAAAAATATATCTTCCCAAATATCCTCAAATAATAATATCCAATTCAATTGTTGATTGTGATAAATAAAAATTAATCATCTACCGAATTTTTGTATTTAATCGTTTTTCGAATACATCAACCCAACTTTTCTTAAACAAAATTATTTATTTAGTCCTACTGTCTTAAATACAAAAAATCAATACGTTAATAAGTAAATTTTGGGATACTTCACTGATTAAAGGAACGATTTTTTATTATTTTAATTAAATTTAAGAGACATCTTGGTAAATGAATTTTTGTTATCAAATTAATTTACATTCCCATTGCCTTTTTTCAGTTTACTAATTTTACAATAAAATAATCATTTCACAAAGGTTTATGATTTTTTTTAAATTTGAATGTATCCAATGAGCAGTGATAATATAGTATTCGATCCCTGGTATTATAATGATATCATACATGATTAATGTATCATGGCCTTGAGTATCTTGTGAGGCAAGTAACAGTCAAAAAATTCCATTTTCTTGCATAACAGCACGCCTCCACTCGTGAATCGGCCGAATGATAATAAATGTAAATAAACCAAAGACATAACACCATCCTCGGATCAATGAACCAGAAGTTATTTAAAAATCTCGCTTTTCAATGGCAGCACGGTAAACACGCCACCATTGCGAAAAAAAGGACTTTTACCTTTTGCGAATAAAAAGAAAATCTATCGTAATACAACAGCAATCCATCGGAAACTTCGAGTTTGAATCGAGCCATATCACTTTTCTCCTCGGCCTGTCGCATCTTAATCGCGTTTTTCGACGTGCACTTCACGCGATCGCCACGATCACTCTCGTTAACCTCCTCGGCGGCCGCGACGATCAAAAAGGCCAACTGTCGGTTACGCAGCGCCGCTACAACTGGCAGGATCCGTTTAAATTGCCGATAAAACATCACGTCACCCAAAAATCTGCTGCTGATTACCCGAACGTAATCTCATTTNNACCGCCAAATCTGAATTCCCAGTTTGATAATTCGGGGTTATTACATTAGAAGGGACATGGTGAATATCATAAAAATCATCCAAAGCTATCCTCCACACTAAAAAAAATAAATAAATGGATTACTGTGTCGTTAAAAATCAGTTTCAGTTACTTATTCATCACATTTTGGACAATACTCGATATATTAGGCAACATATTATACATCCACAGTTTTGAGTTCAGGTTTAGCCTCATTTTTTCATCGCATTCTTAACAATACTCGACATATTAGGCAACATATTATACATCAAAAGTTTATAATTCAAGTTTACCCCCAATTTTCATTTTTTTTCATGTTTACGTCTATATTTCTAAAATGTAATATTGCTGGCGACAATGATTCTTCAAAAATTGCGATTACGCCGTACGACCTTTGGAACTGATAAACAACTTAAAACATATTAAAGTTCATATACACCTTAAAAAGTCAAACATGTTATCGTTAATACAAGTGTCCCGCTCGCTGCGACAATTAACCAACTTTGCCCCCAAAACCTTGACCATTACGTGCAAAAACATGAGCGCTTCTGCATCCCCAATAACTCGCCTTTCTGGTAAAATCGCGATAGTAACAGCATCAACAGATGGGTGAGAATAAATGGGTTAACTCTCAATTACCACGAATATTTTCTTCGGTGGTTTCAGAATCGGTTTCGCTATCGCTCAACGCTTGGCCCAAGAGGGCGCCCAAGTGGTAGTCAGCAGCAGAAAGCAAAACAACGTCGACGCAGCTATCTCCAAACTTAAATCAGAAGGTTTAAATGTGACAGGCATTGTGTGCCATGTCTCCAAAGCGGACCACCGGAAAAAACTACTTGAAGTGGCGCAGAAACTAGGAGGACTCGATATTCTGGTCTCCAACGCTGCTGTCAACCCTTCTGTTGCACCAGTTCTCGATGTAAACCGATTTTGGTGAAATCATTCACAAACTTAACCCAACTTTTTAGTGTGACGAGTCATCATGGGTTAAAATCTTCGATGTGAATGTTAAGGCGTCTTTTCTGTTGGCGAAAGAGGCCTTGCCTTTGTTACGTCAGAAACCCTATGGGCGGATCATTTTCGTTGCTTCGATCGCCGGTTTTCATCCATTTGAAGTGAGTTGGCCACTGGTCATGTCTGTCTTAAAGTCAATTTTGAAATGATTTAAGGTCTTGGGAGCTTATTCGGTGAGCAAAACTGCTCTGATTGGGCTCACCAAGGCTGCTGCTGTACAACTCGCTAGAGAAAATATCACTGTTAATTGCATTGCCCCGGGGATCATCCAGACAAAGTTTTCAAGTGCTGTAAGTGAGGTACGGCTTAGAAATGATTAAGCTGATTATCGATTATTACAGATTACTGAAACAGACGAGGCTAAAGAAGAAGCTTTATCAAGGATACCAATGAACAGGTCTTCAGTGTTTATTTTTATTGCTATAATTGCTCAAATAATCTTTTTGCAGATTGGGGGTTCCCAGAGATATCAGCGGTGCTGCCGCCTATTTGGCATCTGAAGATGCTAGCTATGTCACAGGAGAAACTTTAATAATTGCGGGTGGTATGCCTTCGAGACTGTAATTTGGTTTTTTTACTTACCAAAATATAAATTGTGGAACATTAACCACTGGTTTCTTTTTCTTGCAATTAAGCCATCTGTCAATTATGACATTTCATGCTATGTTGTGTCATTCTCTTCACGGAATTGCAAAGTTTTTCTTCAGGACTCTATGTCCTACATACAAAAATGTCAGTACTGTGGCTTTTCCAATAGCTCGTTTAAAGGGCAAAACAGCTGTAGTGACAGCATCCACAGATGGGTAACATTTCAAATAGAAACAAACGTTGAGGTTATGTTTACTTCAAATTTTCAGAATCGGCTTTGCTATTGCACAACGTTTGGCTCAAGAGGGCGCCAAAGTCATTTTAAGCAGCAGGAAACAGAACAACGTTGATGCGGCCGTTTCTAAACTCAAATCCGATGGACTAGATGTGACAGGATTGGTTTGTCACGTGTCAAACCCAGATCATCGAAAAAAACTTTTCGAAGAAATCAGAACATTTGGGGGCCTTGATATTTTGGTATCTAATGCTGCTGTTAATCCATCAATGGCCCCCGTTTTAGATGTATAACATAATGAGTTGAAAGTTGTGACGTACTGGTGAAAACTAACCTCACTTTTTCAGTGTGACGAAAGTGCTTGGGATAAAATATTTGAGGTGAATGTAAAGGCTGCATTTCTTCTGGCGAAAGAAGCTTTACCTTTCTTACGTCGTAGACCAGGAAGTAGGATTATTTTCGTTTCTTCTATTGCTGGTTTTCAGCCAATTGAACCGTTTGAAGTAAGTTTGGCAGCCATGTTTTATAATTATCTAATAGTAACTTAAGTCTCTAGGAGCTTATTCAGTTAGTAAAACTGCTCTAGTTGGACTTACCAAGGCAGCTGCTGTTCAATTAGCCAAGGAGAACATCACAGTAAATTGCGTTGCCCCTGGAATAGTACAAACAAAGTTTTCCAAAATCGTATGTTGGCATCCCTGACAGAAAAATACCGTACCCTTATATAATTTTTTTTTAGCTTGTCGACGACGATACTGAAAGGAATAAGGTTTTATGTAAGATACCAATGAACAGGTTTTAAATAATTAATGTTTTTTATGAAAACATTTATTTATTTTTTTATAGACTGGGTCTACCACAAGACATCAGCGGTGCTGTAGCATTTTTGGCATCTGAAGACGCTAGTTACATAACAGGGGAAACCATTATAATAGCAGGAGGAATGGCATCAAGACTTTAATTAAAATAAAAAATTCTAATCAACCAACCATTGTTCTTTTCCTTCCTCTAGCTCTAACTTCTTCAAATTTTGAGAAAACTTCTTTAAATCCAGACTTGTTTTCATTTTGATAACTCTCTAAAACTTTCTCAAATATCTGAACAGCAGTACTATGAGTACTGATTAAAGCTCTTTCCAACACATATAAATCCACACCTTTATCTTCTGCGCCAGACTCAACATGAGCCAATCCAAAATCAATGAAGATTAAATCCAAATCTTGAAAATCACTGTACACAGGCTGTTCGTTTTTATTTACTAGCAACATATTTGAACTAGTCAAATCTCCATGGATTATATTATTCGCATGCATTTTTCCCAAAGCAGTGCCAATTTTAACTGCCAATTTGTCGATCACTTCATCACTGACTTGTGGTATGAAATCTTTAACTGCAATACTTTTCTCAAAATACTCCATAAAAATGATACGTCGGTTAAAATCGACTAAATACAACGTTGGCGTCCTAATCCCCGCATTTTTGCATCGAATTATGGCACGACTTTCACTTTTAATCCGTTCTTTGGTCAACTGGGAATCCAAATCGGGATGGCGGTATTTCTTCACAAAACGCTCTTTCGCTATCGCAGGCTTCCCCAGATACACACCTTTAAAAATTCGACCCTCGGCACCTTGTTTAAATAGCTTGAAACCTTCCATTTCTATGTTTATATCGGGCATACAACGTGACCTAACCTCAATTTTTTATAGTCACGCAAATATAAGGTTATGTCGATGTAAAGAAATTATGTTGCTTTAATGAATTTTACTAAGATCATTACTGGTATTCCACACTGTTTCATATTCTTCTTATATAATTACTACAGTATCATTTGTGGTTAAATACATTTAATAATTCTTCTTCACCTTGACGTTTGAGGTTATGTTGTTTTAACCTAGAAATTGACATAAATGAAATAAATACGATTTTCAAACACAGGTTTTAACGAGTAACATGTCCACTTTAGAACAAAATCTCGATAATCTCACTGTGGACAGTTCTTCAAATGATAACAGTAGCAGTAGCGATGAAAGCAGTGACGAAGGTAAAAATAAAGCCCCCCTTAGTCTTGTGTTTCATATTTATCAATTTCAGAAGTAAGCTTCCCTGTTGCCATGTGGGATTTTAATCAGTGTGATCCCAAGAAATGTTCTGGACGTAAACTAGCCCGCTTGAAATTAATTAAAACGTTAAAAGTTAAGCAAAAGTTCAGTGGCATTGTTTTAACACCAACTGGAGTCAAGTGTGTGAGTCCAGCAGACCGCGATGTAGTCTCAAATAAGGGTATAGCAGTGGTTGACTGTTCCTGGGCTAGAATAGATGAAACTCCTATAGCAGCTTTAAAACCACAACATGGACGTTTGCTACCGTTTCTTGTGGCTGCTAATCCCATTAATTATGGGCGACCATGCCAGCTGAGTTGTGTAGAAGCTATTGCTGCCACTATGTATATCACAGGATATAAAACGATTGCTAAACAATACTTAAATAAGTTTTCCTGGGGGCATTCATTTATAGAACTGAATAAAGACATACTGGAAATATATTCCAACTGCAGTGACAGTCAGTCAGTGGTTTTTCAACAGAATAAGTACATAGAAGAGCAGCAGAAACAACAAGAGTTGGATAAAAACGGTAAAAGTTGACTTCTTTCACAAGTGATTTGTTTTTATTTGAATAACTTTTTTAGCACAACCAGACTTTCCAAGTTCTGACAGCGAGTCGGATTAGGGTGAGATTTTATATGAAATTTATTAACTTAATGTGAAAAAAATAAACATATGTACATAAATAAATTAAGAAGCATTGACTTCTTCAATTGTTAAATGTGCGATGAATCTGAGCCTCATTTGTAGTGGCGGTCTTAAGCGGCGCACCACAGTTTCCAGTTCCTTTTTCATGCTATCCCCAACAAACATGTATTTAATATGATACAACAAATCACAAATCGGGTCCATATATTTTAAGTCGGTTTGCGCATGATCGACTTGAGCCAGAAGTTCATAAAGCGCACTCGTCAATTCCACGATTGCCATGTTGAACCTTTGCAAAAACGGTCCCACTAAATGACAAACATAAAGAAACTGTTCTTCGGAACGCACAACTGAAGGCAAACACTCGCGCACCCATCTGGGGACACTCGCAATCTGTCCAGGTCCGGCATGGTGCCAAACCGAATGCGCCAGGGCCAACATGTAACTGAAACTGTTATGTAACAAGCCCGCGTGGGTTTCTTTAAAGTCAAACAAACGGAAGGGGGAACAGTCGAAACTCCACGTTTCCAAATCACTGAGAGTCCCCAGGAGGCGCTCATGGAGCACGCTCCAGTAACTGACGGGGAGGGCGGCGAGAATCAAGCCTACGGCGTTGATCCATTGATGGATGTCAGAAGATGGGATCATCACGTATCCTGCAACATATAATTAAATTATTAACCAGAGACTGACAAATTAAGATTATTCGACCTTTGGCCACGACGTCCAAAAGCCCATTTGCCACAGCGACGGGTCCAGCAGACAATGCCATCAATTCCACGCACGTGGTGTAAAGAATATGAGCTCCAGCGTTGGGGAATTCGTTGAATCTCCAATCGGTCATCGAGTTGGCGGTGGCGCCCCCTAAGATATCTACTACTCTTTTTACTAACTGTATGTAGTAATCAAGTTCGGGGGTCCACATGTCGTCAGGAGCTCTACCCAAGAAAAGTTGATAAGGCTCTGAAAGGCTCTCTTTGAGTGTTCCTAAGACAGCAGCAACCAGTCGGCGCTTCAGTGGCGGTCTATCGCGAAGTCTCGTTTCATAGTAATGTAAAGTATTGTACAAATAAGTTACAGGGCGATCGTGGAATTTATACAGACAGCCCAGATGCTCCAGAAGAATCTCGAGACTTTTTGTAACTTGAGGAATCTCGAGAAAGCGATGAACCACGATATCGAAAACTGGAAGAAATCTCAAACACACATTCCCAAAGTAAGGATGGTAACCACTCGATTGCTCTTCCGGGGCGAACTTTTCCGGGTACTTCCTGTGGAACTCCAAATGCTTCTCATGCCAGTTGGTCTGGTTCCAGTGATCCGGGGAGTTATCCTTGACGAAATCCTGGACTCTGTTTCTGAATTCCGTCGCTTTTAGCAACACCAGCTGGATGATGAACGAACAGACCTGAGCTTCGCTGCCTTCTTGCGTGCGCAACGCCAAACAAAGCACCAGTCGATCTATGGTGACTATGTTATACTTCCAGATCATATCGTTGATGGTGTCCACGCATTTATTAACGTGCTGTCCCCCGGGAGAATTACTAAATTCGAAAACGAGACAATCGCAAAACTTTCGCAAGTGTGCTGACAGCGCCCTCGCTCCGATCCGCTCCAAAATTTTGTAAGCGATGGGTGTGATGTGGTCAGTTTCCAACAACATCTTCCAGAGGAGGCAGAGGAAGAGAGGGGGAGCTCCCGCCACTCCGAAATGTGCCATCATGTCGTTTTCGTTGTTCATCGACGACCATTTGCGATATTCCTCCTCCACGGCTTTCTTCAGCTGCTGCTTGTTCTCTTTGGGCACGGCATGTTGGGTGAAAAATTCCGCGAGAGCCCTCGGGAAACACTCGAGGGTGTGTGGAGCCCAAGCGTGCGGAGTACTCTGAGCTATCGTGGCGAGTAATTCGTGACACCAAGAGCCATCAGCTCCGGTCACGTGCGTGGCTCTGGCCAGAGTCAAGACCAGCGCTCTGTTCAACTCTTCAGATTCGGCGGAGATGAGGGTTTTTGGCTCGGCTAGAAACCGACTCAGCTCTGGCTGGACTTCTCCGCTGCCCAAACCGGTGATCAAGCGCAAAGCGGTCGATTCGACGCACAAGTGGAGTTGGGTTTGGTTAGCTTGAGGGACGGCTGCTAGAGAGTGTAAGTGGCTTAACAACTGGACTCTATAATGAGGGTGAATGTGGTGCATTCTGTAACTGAACATCTCCAGCAAGGTATAGAGGGTACCCCAAGCGTGCGATTTGTAAACAGTCGGTAATAATTGACTGATGAAACCTTTAATTCCCAAAGACTCTATTTCAGTATAGACCAATAATCGACTGTAAGTCTCCACCAGAGCAGGAGATAAAGGCATTCCCGACTTGGCTTGAGCTAGCTTGATCACGTGAGTGACGATACTGTGAATCAGACTCATCTTCGAATGCACAGTGAGCGAATCTAAGACGGCCATACTTAAGGGGGCTGTAGGTGGCGCTGTTGATTTGGGACTCCCCTGAATCGTCTCTACAAGCGCCGCCATTGGCTTACTGAAATAATCCTGATTGGTGGAATAAGCGTTACACAACAAAGCTATCCTGTAATCGTTCCCCATGGCCAGAGCAGTGTTGTTCGGCGGCACCAGCTGCTGCAAAAAATCGTGATGGCTTCTCAACTTGGCGGGGATCGGCCACGTCAGATTGGTCATTTCCGCTTGGGCTTTCTTCGTCAAGTGTATCCAGATGCAAGTCATGGCCATCTGTCTGGTGCATTGGGGCTGGTTGAAGTCCGGAACGGGCAAAGGGGGCTCCTGTTCGGGAAACAACAACTCGTAAAGCCTCAAAACCGGCAGGAAGTTCGACAGCGGGTTGCGCTGGATCGAACCGGAAATGAACTGCAATAAAACCCACATCAGCTGATCGCGCCCCCGCCTCAAATCGCGGCCTTGCAGCCTCGAGTGTAAAGACATGACGATGTTGGGGAAGCTGGCAAACTGGAACAGGACGAAGTAGATCAGTTGGGAAGACAAATGCAACCAAAGGCCTTGAGTCGCCGTCTCATCTCCTTCGCTTTCGGTCCGTTCAAGGGCCAAAATTACCAATTCGACGAGTTGTTCTTCAAGAGCTGCGCAATGCTGTTTGTGTTGCTTTTGCAAGCCCAACATTCCACAAACCATGTCGCGACTGTAGGGTTGCTCGAGAACGTAACGAAGTAATCCCGTCTGTTTCTCCAAAAGTTCCGTGGAATAGGGCAGGGTGCCCTTGAGAGTGAACCTCAAGGTGCAGGGGTCCAGTTTCCATGGGTTGACCAAGTGTTCTGGGCAACCGCTGTGTTCTACAACAGGACGCATTTCTGCCTGTCCGACGATTGAAACCATCTGAGCGCAAGCACGAAAACTATCGACGTAATCTGAGAATAAGGCGGCGAGACGCCAGTGGGGGCAGTCGGGGTAAGCTTTCTGCAACTCGTTGACTAAAAGGTAGCCAGGAAGGAGGCATGCGTTGCGATCCATGATGCGCTGTGCTACACACAATAAAGCTTGTGTTTGCGGTTGGAGGCCGGCGTTTAGACGCCAGGGAAGCGTTTTAGCTTTCTCGCAACAGCCCTAAAATTAGACAATCAATAAATTTAACCAGCAGGTTAAACACTAACCTTCATAATTTCTCGCACGCCTTTATACTCAACTAAATCGATAATTTTTCGCACTAATTTGAAGCATTCGATCCAAAATCTTCCGTTGGTGTATTGGAGCTTGTCGTAATTCATTACAACTTCACAGACTAAGCGAGCACCAACCGTGCCATTCCGAACCATGTTCTCCAGGAGCTCCATCAGCAGTTGTAATTTGCTTTGGGAGCAAGCCACAGCAATGTTGAGAAATTGGCGGAGGGCACCGTCGATCTGCTCTTGGGAGACATTTCTTAAGGCTGTGTTCAGTTCTTGTTGCCACACTGACAATTTTTCTTTTTCTCCCGATACGCGGTGGACTAAAAAACAGCTAAAGGATTCTTCGATGCCTTCCACCTTCAAAATGTCATTTAAAATGTTTCCCAATGTCTCACTCATGTTTATTTTATTAAATTATAGCTTCCTTCATCATTTTTCAACCACCAAGATACTATTTGTAGGTTATGTTTATGTTTGACGTTGTCAACGTTTGACATTAAACACTGATGCCAATATACGTTGAGAGCAGATCCGTACTTGGAAAAATTCAGACTTTTATGGACAAATTTTTTTGAATTGTTATTTATAATACATGATCGAATTGCAATCATGAAATTCTAAAAGGTCAACGTTCAATTAATCATATTCAATGACTTTATCTTTGCCTATTTGCAATATAATTTTGATTTTAATTAAAATATATTTATAAGTTTTTTATATTCGCATTATAATGAAACTGATATGAACTGATATGAATATTACTTTATTTACCTATCCACTTCATTATCATCCAAATTTTGTTTGCCTATCTTTTAATTAACGCTCACCTTTAGCATAATGCATTTGAAAAATCTCTTTTGTTTCACATTTCGAGATGAACTCACAGTTCATAGAACAGGTAAAATTTTTAATTGTTAATATCAAAATTGAACAAAATATTTTAAATTTTAGGTGCAAATTTTGATGCATGCACAGCAAATCAAGTGTGCAGAGAGTGTTTTTGGAAAATCCAACTACATGTGGCTTTGCAGCAAACGAACTCCTGTCATTTGGATGTCGACCAAAGACGAATTTTTGATTCGCCAAGCTCTGACCAAGGTTTTTTGAAAAATGTATGTCTTCCACGTTGTAGAAATTAATGGTTATTTTAGGTGACACCTGATCAACAAGTTAAAGTTATGAAACAACTGTTAACTTGGCTCGATAACCATCCAGATGTTCATTCTTTGAAAATCCCCGAAATGTCTTTACGTTTGCTGAATCATACAGCTAACGCTAATATAATGAACGAGTTTGCGGTTTCGAGGATGAGCAGCTTCAGGAGTAGCTTGAGACGCTTGTCTCTGATAACGAATAGGATTGCACCTGCCGTAGCGTCTCAGTCTAACAGGCCAAGAAGATCTGTTACTTTTAACGATGTTCCTATAGTTTATCGTATTAATAAGTACTGACAGTAATTTGATAGATATAGCTGAAATGGAGACAGTTTAGACAAGAATGAAAAATAATTATAGCCAATGTTATTAATCACTAAATAAACATATTCAGTAAATGAAATAATACGGTTTTATTTTTTAGAAACATGATATTGTTTATTTTCGTCATAGATACAAAATATGAAAAACAACTCATAACTCCCTAGGGATTTTTCAATTTTTTTTTCCATCAATTTTCTCCGATACTTCACGAGATAGATAAAACGTACAATTTTCAAACTTATAGTAACCATACAACTATAGCAACCACACATATCTGATCTAATTGTTTTTATAAAATATCTTTTTAAGAAAGAAAGAAATTTTATGAATGTGCAAAAAAATAAACTAATGTATGCACCACAGGAGATATTCATGTTTTTTTACTTTTGGTAGACTTACAAACCTCAGGGAAAATTGTTCATACCTCCCTTAATGCATAAATGGTTATAAACTGTATTACAGTTAATTTTGTTACTAAAATTACCATATTTATTATTACATTAGATAAATGTATTATTGTTTATTTATATAAGAAAATTTGATTATCGTTAAATGTTTGAAATCAGAATTATTCAAAATTAAAATAATTATCACAATCTCATTACATTAATTTATTTGTGTGCTGATGTAGCTATTTCGTTCAAAATAAAAACACAACTAATTATTGCTGACCTTGATCTGCACACATTTTATCTGATTACATAAAAAATACACACTGTTTAAAAAAAGTATATCTGTACACCCCTATGCATCATGATCTTAAAAAACATAATTTAAAATTTATTGTTCTTATAAGTAGATATCCT
>QDEB01048312.1:0-11057 GCA_004193795.1 Asbolus verrucosus | reverse complement strand
TAATAGGAGACCTAGTCGCCTAATATAGGGTAAAGCATATTTTTATTTTTTTTTAATTTCAATATATATATATATTTTTGTAGCTTCTAATAACAATAAAAATCTTTACTAGATACCTGAATATATCTGCGTACTCGTTGAAACAAATGTTTCTCCATTTTAAACCAGTTTTTCGATTTTTTTAGAAAATGTATTCCATAATAGGGCACTTTACCCTATATGTATTTAGTTTTTATTAAAAATTACTGCTATACTAATCCACGAAACAAACATTTTTCTATTTTTGGAAGGTTGAGGACATTTTATAAAATTGTGGGAATTTAAAAGGGATTTTAGCATTTAAAACAGGACAAATAGTTGCGTGGAGAGGGAAAAAATTTTGTTACTCATCTGGCAACACTGGTCACAGTAGTTACTCTAGTACCAAGTGGTGCAGGTGGTTTAAATTTTAGGGTAATTAAATTTTATACTCGTGGACAGAGAGAGAGAGAGAGAAAGAAAGAGAGTGAAAGAGTGAGATTCAACGTGTTACAAATGTCATGTATATTCTGTCAAATGTCAAGTATATGTGAAGTGCAAAATTAAGTTACAATAATATTCAGAAAATATGAAAGTACGTTTTAAGTAAATACTTACTTGCCATTATTGCCTGTGTTATCACTCTTAAGTAAAATGTCAGATTTTAATCCATTTGCTGCGTTAATAGAAGATAATGAAGATACAAATAAAAACAAAACTGTTTTAAACGTAAAGTCTATTAATTGCATATTGGAAGAAATATTTGGTTTTACTCTGGATATAAAAACTAGTGAGAAACAACAACTTCTGTTTTTAGAAGAAGTAAGTAAAACATTTAGCAGGAAAGATTTAGATTTACAAATACTACAGCATGCTTTGTTTGACCGTTTATTCATGTGTAATGAAGAAAATCTTATAATAAAGGACGCTAAAAAAACATTCCGGAATGCACATTCATATGAGACTAAAGTTATCATATACTTATACAATTGCTATAGAAATGTAAATGATGATGATAATCTTGTGACAGAAGACAAGGCAAAAGTTAAATCATTGATAATTCAAAATGCAGTAACAGCTTTTATACAGTCAGAAATTTATGAAGGCCAACAGTTGGAAGAACAGCTAATTGAAATTCTCAGAGATGGTCTATTGTATTACGATTCATTCTTTAAAGATACATGTAAAGGTGTTTTGGAAGAAGATGATGGAGGTTTTTCATTTTACATATTTTGTTAAATTAATAATCAAAATTCAACATTTTTCAGGTGAAGCATTCCTAAAAGAAAAACTGTCACATATTTTGTTATTGGTAACATCAGAAATAGAAAAATCCAATATAATCACTATTGACTACAGAATTTTTAATATTTTGAATATTTTTACAACTGAAGAATATTTAGGTTGCATATTTCTTGATGTGAAACCTAAAAAATTCGCTGTTGGTTCTGACTATGCTAAGACACCATTAGGAGCAGTTTTAAACATTTCAATTTTGCCGAAAGTTCCAAATGCAATTTATGAACATTTTCAAGATCCCACTGACCAAGTAGACATTTTCTATAGTTGTACAACATATGTTTCATTGTAATCTATTTAAGGCCAGTATTGTATCAGCTGAAGGTATTCTTTGGACCAATGTTGATAAATTAACTCATCACATTCATGCTTTTGTATTAAATTTGTTAACATCCAGTCAACAAGTTAAGAATAAGACTTTGGAATGGCTTGGACTTTGTCTCAAATCTAATGCAGATCGAGGAAAACTGTGGAATGCTCAATCACCTCCAGAACTAAATCCATCAAATTATACAAATGTTTCAGATGGCTTTATGATAAATTTTGGTAATGTTATGTTGAGATTATGTCAGCCCTTTTGCCACGATTTTAAAGATAAAAAAATTTTAAAAGTGGACCCAACATATTGTAGTGTTCCTGTAAGTGGTTTATTTTTCCATTTATTTATAATTTTTGTCATCTTGAATCCTTAGAATGAACAACATTCAAAAAAAGGAATTCATTTATTGGACTTGGCTAATGAAACTTGTCTGATACCAAATGATTCAGATAATGAAGAGGAAAAGCTACTAATTGCTGATAAATATAATTTTGTGACAGAATGTTTTTATTTTGCTCATAAAGCAATCAATTTGGGCTATCAAGTGACTGTGGACAAATTAGTGCGTCTAAATCATGTAAGTTGCATCTCTTGTAATGTACATATTTTTCTGGTATAATGAAAGATATTGTGCAGGAAGTAGGTCGTATGGAAAGAGCTTACTTAGATGCTCTGGCTCAAGCAGCAGGCAATAATGAACTAGTCGATACATTAAAAAGAAGAATGAGTCAGCACTTAACTAAGTATTTAAAAATATTGTATTTTGTTTGTGCTGTTTTGAGCAGGTGATTTTAGGTATTTGTCTCTAAAAGCGCAATTGTCAGATCCTGTTATGTTAAATTTCATGTTTGATTTTATATCAGCATCAACATATTGGCTATGTCAAGTTGCTGTCAATAGAAACTTTGATCAGTCACATCAGACGTTTGCACCTCTAAATGAAATTCCTATAATTTTTCCATTGCTAGAAACAATTCCAAGTACATTAAAGTGAGTTACTCAAAATGTAAATGGAGGAATTTATGTAGAAAACTGTTGCAGATTTATTCCCGAATTCATTATTGAAAATATTGTATGTTATTTGGTGTTTTTGAGACGTTTTAATCCGAAAATATTTGAAGAGCGGGGTTTTGAAAAACTTAAGCCCATATTATCATTTATTTTAATATACATGGGTTCTCCTGAGAGGATGAAGAATCCTCATGTTAGAGCTAGACTTGCTGAAGCATTGGAGTCTCTTTTGCCTCATCACAACGACGAACCTCCAGGTTTTAACGCTTTTGGAGGATATCAAAGAGAAATGTTGTTTACAGAACATGAACATCGGAATGAGGTATATTTAATTGCTTAGTCGGTTGAGTAATTTTGTAAAAAATCATTGTTTTATAGATTGTTGGCAGTTTGTTGAAGGTGTTTGTTGGTATTGAAATGACTGGGCAGAGTGTGGAATTTGAACAAAAATTCAATTATAGGCGCCCAATGTATACAGTGATGAATTATTTATGGACCAAAGATGAATACAAAACTCACTTCAAGTAAGATTTTATTTTGTAAAAACTGTAGTTGATGAATTAACTTTAATAATACAATTCAGAATGCTAGCTGAGAATGCTGAAAAAAACATGGAGGCTGTTACACCTCCTTTGTTTCTTCGGTTTATAAACCTTCTTATGAATGATGCTGTTTATTTATTAGATGAAGCACTAGCCAACATGGCTAAATTAAAAGAAATGCAGATTGCCAGGTTGATACATACAAATTAATTGTAACTATAATAAATAATTAATGATTTTAAGGCAAAATGGTGAATGGGATTCATTGCCAGTTCAAGAGAGAACACAGAATTTAGGTTACATGCATCATATCGGCATGATCGCCAAATTTGATAACATTCTAGGTAGAGACACTATAAAAACATTGGAAAAACTCACATCTGAAATAACTATTGTCTTCACACATGCGACGATGGTAGATAGAGTAGCGGCTATGCTCAATTACTTTTTGTACAATTTAGTTGGCCCCAAAAAGAAAAATTTTAAGGTTTATATTATTAAACTGCATTTTACGATTATATCAAATTGTTTCTAGGTTAAAGACCAAAAGGAGTATAGCTTTGATCCAGCAACTACTGTTTTAAATATTTGCAAAATATACGTTAATCTTAAAGGAAGTGACTCTTTTTGTTTGGCAATATCACAAGATGGTCGTTCTTATAGTCCTCAGTTATTTACATTGGCTGAAGATGTCTTGATAAGAATTGGAGGAGGTGTTCTTATAGGTGAATTGAAGGAGGTTGCAACCAGAGTTGCTGAAAAAGCACAAGAGCAGCAAGCAAGCGAAGAAGCTATTGCTGAAGCACCAGAACATTTTCTAGATCCTATTATGTCAACACTCATGACTGATCCTGTTATTTTACCAAGTTCCAAACAAACAGTTGATAGAACTACTATAGCAAGGTATATGAAATCGCGACATACCTTAATTATTTGTTATTTATAACACATATATGGTTTTTAGGCATCTCTTAAGTGATCAGACAGATCCATTTAACCGTGCACCTTTATCTATGGATCAAGTAATACCGAATGCAGAATTAGCCGAAGAAATTAGGAAATGGATCAAGGAAAGGAAAAATAAATAAATGTCATTTTTGTCTTGTGTTGGTAAAGTTTTATTGTAAAATATTTTTGTTAATACATTTATACAATTAATTTATGTATTTTTGTTTCATAGTCAGTTTTTATTATAGAGCCCTAGTCCATAAAAGTTTACAAGTCAGATAATAATGTGCGATCAAAAATAAAATACCTCTAGTTTCCTCTTGATGCGAATTTGTTTTTGCAACGTATGTTGACACTAATAGTATCAGGTCTGTGTCAAATTTCTAATCAGTCATCTGTTCTCATTATTTATTTGTACAGAGTTATTACAAATATATAGATTTACCACCTTTCAATCTGGATGTGTGCTAGTAAATTTGCAATTCGACGTATCGCACTTGTTTACATCATTTATAATTTTTCAAAGTGTAAACTGTAAAATGTCTTGAGTTAATTAAGGCAGCAAACGAACCTTTTTCAAGGCCGCCCTGTGTAGGACATTGGTTATTGTGGTAAGAAGTAAACATTTTAGTTACACCCAAACATAAACACTTTTGCTTTAGCAACAATGAAATTCCCTGGAACAGGATACATTTATTGTAATGTCTTATTATTGAAATGTAATATTCAATAATGAGCAGCGTGATTCAGTTTCGGCCTGTAAGAATGAATCACCTTACACAACATCCCAATACTGAAATCCGGGAAATGTGTTTGGTATTAGATAAGTAATATTAGAGATGCAATCAAGATTTGTTCTGACTGGTAATGTAATATATGAAAATCAACTAGAAGGCCTCCAGTATCTACGGAAGTTATTGAGGATTTAAAAACAACCCACAAACATCTTTGACAAGATTGTCTCAACAGTTGGAAGTACCTCTTGGCACATGCCAAAAAATCGTTAAAACAAGGAAATTCATATAAAATAACTAGTCTGGTTTCATCTGTCTAACTATGTGAATTCACAAAGCTTCAGAATCTGGTCTTCCAAAAACCCACATGTTTTTATCAAAATACCTCTATATCTCTTAAAAGTTGGAGTGGTTGGCATTTTTTCATAAGCGAGTATATGGGCTCATCTTCTTTAATAAAACCATTAATGAAAAAAGATAAAGGCAAGAACTTTTGGAACCAACATTTGGATATTTGAAAAGACCAAGTGTTTAAACAACAATTTACTAACTTAGAAGCGTGGCAAGAAGAAATTAGACGTTATGTTATGTGTATATCAAGTGTCTGTTTAAGTCTAAAGTTCATGGTGAACATTTTTAGCCTTTTCTTAGTGAACAAAAGTGTATGCCTTTATCGTTTTCCAATAAAATTTTAAATTATTAAACAGACGAAATTTGTTGTGGAGTGAGTTGGTTTTAATGATTTGTGACAATTTTTTAAATTTGAAGTTACATTATCTGAAAAGCAACCAAATAATCACACCTAAAATGGTAGTGTAAATGTAGTACCTAAAAATAGTATAAGTTCACCAGAGCGGCAAAGTTCCACAGCCAACTGCGATGTTAGAATAATGTATAATAATGAGAGAGGAAAGTGTATGTTTACTTCCCACAGATGAAGTTTCATATAATCACCCAAAGGAAGTTTACTCCAGAGATATACATACGATTTTTTTTGCAACCTCACATTTTTAATGAGAATAAATAATTAAAAAATTGGGATATTATTCATTGGGTTTCAACAGGTTTTTATTCCACCATCAGGACCCATAGAACCAAATTTTTCCAAAAATATTATAATTTTATTTTTTGTGTCATTGTCAAGTATAATCCATTTGAACAACACTAAGATAAAACATAAACAAAAAATTATTTGAAATCATTATTAATTATTCAATAAATAAATCAATAATCAATAAAAGTCGAACTCTAGTGATTCTAGAAGACTCTCCTTGATCTTCATCTTTCTTGGTTACGCAGTTGTCGTCATCATTTGAAGAAGGGTCTGTGTTCATCATAAAATTTAATGAATCTGATGTATTCAGAATATGTTCCTTTTGTAGTAAAACTTTGCTCGCGTGGGTTTTTATTGTGATTGAGCGGATTTGAAATAAATGGGGAAGCAATTAATTTTGGAAACCTTACCTGCACTCCCGGACTGGACCTGGTTGCTGACTTGGAGCTTAGCCAAGGTGGCACTTCTCTGTCATTCCGCGAATGGAATTAACAAAAGAAAACACAAAGGTGAAGGCCTC
Source organism: Asbolus verrucosus (assembly GCA_004193795.1). Classification (NCBI taxonomy): domain Eukaryota; kingdom Metazoa; phylum Arthropoda; class Insecta; order Coleoptera; family Tenebrionidae; genus Asbolus; species Asbolus verrucosus. The sequence goes on along the minus strand of QDEB01048312.1, from coordinate 4,612 downwards.
CAGTCGATATTTTTTATACTCAAAGTAAAGCAAAAATGGAAAAAAAGAAAGAAAAGTAGAAAAAAAAATGAATTTGATCTAAATTTTCAATCTCGCGAACAAAGAATAACAATGATAGCACAGAGAACTCAAGGTACTAGATGTTGTGGTCAGAAAGACAACTGACAGAAAAGATTGTGCTAAAGAGTTTTATCACCTTTGGTGGACAATTCCCACCAATCGCAACCCACAGTGAGGGTAGTTAAACTCCCCTCTCTGCAACGTTGCCAATTTGGTTTTAACTACTTTTAGTTACATTTATCAGCTAGTACCAGGATGTCAATGTTGGTTGCCTAGCTTGTCACCCTAATCGTCACTTTCTTATCTATGGTTTGAAACCCTTGTGCGTTGCTTGGTCTACTAATCATTTAATCAAAAACAACGAACAAGAATCCGCTGCCGCTCTGATGATTTGATTTCTTTCTAATTGGCGTGGGGGAGGCGCATCCAATATTCGGCCATTCGGCTATTTAGTGCCTTTTTAATCTATGCATATAGATCGATGGAAAATTCCCAAAAACCATCGATACAAATACGTCTCTATGATACAATTAACTTTTAGCCTAAGATTTCGTATCAAAAACATCTCGAAGGTTTTTCGTCATCGTTTTTCATCGTCATTTCGTCATCAAGTCAACTGGACCCGTTAGAATGGTGATATTTACTTAATCAAAGGTCTATTTAACACGAAATTTTGAAATAACCGATATTGAGTCTACTTAAAATTCCTGTTTAAATGTTTAACGGTTTTCGTGATAGCTCTCTGATTAATTTCGACCGATGAGAAAAACCAATATGTACTTCGCAGAAGGCGAGGAGTTTAAAGTTTATGGTACGGACGGGTTTTGAGCTCTTAAAACAGTGGAGCTACTTTTATTCATTTACTATCGTCTAAAACCTGAGAATTATCTTTTATAATTCTTTTGGAAAATCCCAAGCCAACTAATACGTCCAGCTGCTGCTTTTGTTACATTTTTGAATATATTCAGTTTCGACTTTTTGTACATGATTGCATATAGATGTTCAGTTTTGCACACTTACCAAATTTTGAATATCTTTCAACTTAAAGGTAATATTTTGGGCTGCTACCCAATTTTTTACCATTGTTTAATTCTTTTCAATGGAATTCAGTTCGGGATGGTAGAGTAATAATCGTAATACAGTGTACCCATATTTTGCTATTACGTCGTCTAATTTCTGACGAGAATTTTGCGTTTTGTGCTGTTTAATATGTTATATAATTCTGGTTTAGTCATGGTTGTAGTAAACTAGATAAGTAAGATAACTAAGATAAGATAAGATAATTAAGTGAAGTCACTCTGTCACGTCTTTTTTAGATTTTTTTTAGATTTAGAACACAACTGACAATCCATTAAATCCGTGTCATATTTATATTAAAATGAAATCTAATAGAATACTCACAATTGATCATGATAGTCAATAATTTATCAATAACATTTTTAGAATATGAAGATCCATTCTCAAAGAAGGGCTTGATGATTTAAGGGATGTAGAAAATTCAAAGTCTACCCCATTCGGGAGGATGAAAATTTATTTGTATGTAGAGCGCTTTCGCTCACTTTGTGAATATCATCTGTACAGTAAATTAAATAATTAAATAATTGAGACATCTTGTCGACAAGTATTTTAACATGTTTGTGATCGTTTAATTTAATTTACTGTATTCATGATGCTCACAAAGTGAGCGAAAGCGCTCTACATATAAATAAATTTTCATTCTCCCAAACGGGTTAGACTTTGAGTTTTCTACATCCCTTAAATAACATTTTTATTTTCACGAAAATTTCTAAACACATTAATATATAAACCACCGATAAAATAAAGATAAATCAAATATATTTTTATGGAAAATAAATAATCATATTGCAGTTATAAATAGTTAACTATTTTACATTTACAACTCTATGTCGCAATTCAGTTGCGACATAGAGTTGAACTTGAACATCCAGTTGCTCCGCCACTGGATGTTCAAGTTTGGGGTGAAGCTCCGCCTCATGCTTGAAGTTTTTACGCAGCATTCCTCATCGAGGTACTTTTGAAATGCACACAGTCTAGCATTTAAACAATTTCTGTGATAACGTGAACAGTTTGCAGTTTTGTTAACGTTTTGTAAGTTTTAGCGTAAAAAATTATCGATTTCGGTAGTAATTTAAAAGAAAATATCATCAAAGATACTAATTTACTAATTCACTAAATTCACTAAATTTATTATCATAAAATCCAAAGGCAGATACGAAAAAGAATTAATACAATTCAGAATATAATTCGTATCTAGAAAATGGGCAGGAAAAGATATTTTTCTACAGAAACATATTTTATTCAACAATAATTCTTTTTTTTATATAATAAATATTTTTATGTAAAATTAAATTTAAGAATCCTCTTTAGAATGAACATTAGGTACCACTCAACTAGGTGGAACAAGAAAAGATTAAAGTCCATGTACATGAAATTGTTTAACAAATTAATTACGATTCAAACCTTCATTATTAAGACGTATATGCGCAAAGATAAGTTTATAGTTACGATGGGCCTATCTCATGTTTAAAGTGTTATAAAATAATAAAGAAATTAAAACCAACTATATATCTTGTTTCAATCCTGTGAGTACGAGGGTAACATCCATACTTTCATAACCATAATGGCTTTTGTTTCGGAGATGTTTTGTTTGGGAGATATTGTGTCCCAAAATTTTGACTACTTTTGGGGTTGGAGATTTTGTGATAGATCAGTGGGACTAAATATGGTGTCACTTGACTCGATAAGTCTAAAACATTCTCTATATCCTCATCCATATTATCGTCACAGTTTATTTAGATCTTGACTTACGAGCACTTTACGAGACTAATTTGGATTAGCTTGCAGCGCCACCTATAGGAAAACTTTAAGTTTTTATGAGCGATATTAATAACATATTCCACGAAGTGCTTAAGTTTTGATTTTGTTCACTCTAGGTGTACACAAAAACTTGTTGCAATCGAGAGAAGTTTTCAATAATATCGTTATTTTTTTGGAAACCGTCATCTTAATTTCATAATAGAAACCACTTGTAACTTATTAACATTTTTACTTGATATTTCGTTTTTTTTTTAAATAATTTTTCCCTAATAGCAAGTTTTATTTCGCCACTTCTATCATCGTACTTACAATTTTTGTAAAACTTATGTTACAACTTAAGAAAAGAGTTGTCTTTTTTACTTTGTGTTTTTTGAACTTCGCTTGGACTCATTCAAAGTATTCGATACTTTTTTAAAGAATTGTGGTCGATTGTAAAGTAATGAAATATTTCACAGCTAAACAATCTAAGATTTTAGCTAATACAGACGGAACAGAAACTGAATTTTGTTCTAGAGGTTTAAGATGCAATTGTTTCCAATCTCTTTCCCTCTCCCTATCATTTAACCTGATCAAACTGAATCCATTTACATTATGCACAACAGGATATAACATTTGAAGTCTGTCAAGTGTTATAGTTGTCATCATGTCCAATATCTTCAAACTCAACTTGAAATGCAACGTTCTGATAGATCCAGATTGTGCGAGATATTTTGCTCATTATTCATGGATTGGACAAACTGTTACATTTTTTTTCGATCATTTTCTTGAAAACCGAAGCTATCACTGATTCAAGATGGAAGCGGCATGAAAATTGATATTGAGGAAGATGATAATTGAAAAACATCAAGTAGTAATATTATAACAAAATAAATACAATAAAAATAAATACAAGTAGTTTCCATTATGAAATCACGATAGCAGATTTCGAAAAAGCGACGATAATATTGAAATCGCTTATCGCTTGGAGTAAGTTTTTGTATAGATTAGAGCGATCAAAAACAGAATTTAAGTATTTGGTGGAATATGCCGTCAAAATCGTCCATAAAAATTTAAAGTTCTATAGGTGGCACTGCATGAGTTGCTCTAAGTCGAGATCTAAGTATATACGCTGTGAGAATGATATTTGAAGTAGGGGATGTCGAGTAATACCTTATTTAGTCACAAAGTTGCTAACCACAACAATGGTAAAAATTTCACCTAAACAAAAGCAATTACGGTTATGTAAGCATGGATGTTATTATTTATTTATAATATGAATCATCTAAATCAGCACGGTTTAATCGGAGACCTCTCCTTGTAAGATACATCCGCAAGGAGTCGTAAGCAAAAAATTATGATGTTCTCTACCATGCACTTTTCTCACTCTCGTTTGTAAGAGTTGTAGGGCAGAATTCTAAATCAGGTCTTCTTGTCATTCGTAGGTGCTTCTGTATTGCTGGTTGCTTATCCTGCACGGTCAAAACAAATATTTAGTTTAATTGTAATTTAAATTATTTAAACTTTAAATATTATTGAAAAATATATCGTATTTGATAAACTACAAGTCGTTACTTGACATTTCAGTTTTATAAAACAATGATAAAAAGTTCAGAGCTTATAATATACTGACTGATCTACAAAGTGGTACGAAAAATCGTAGTCAAGAAAAAGATTCAATTTCTGTCAATTTTTTCGTCGCCAAAGTAATCTGAATGAAGATTTTTTGAAATGTGTT
>QDEB01048223.1:1449-25838 GCA_004193795.1 Asbolus verrucosus | reverse complement strand
CTGGAAAGTTTGAAATATTTACTTGTCAACTACATGTTTGCCCCTTTTAAACATGGTACTTTTAAATAGTCTTGGACATTTTAGCTTCCACCCTTGTAAATATATGCCACGATCTTTTAGCCAAGTTAAAGTCAAAATATATGTTTCAGAAATAGCTAATAAACNNATGAAATCTATAAATGTTGATACTTTTATGTAATAACACTCACTTTTAATACCCCAGCTTTAAGGTTGTTAGAAAATAATTTTAGTGGAAACGTCAAGAAATAGCTGTGAATGTGAAAAATCCAACAATAACATGTAAAAAATGAAGGGGAAAGTGAAAATGATGGAATAAAATAATCATACAGTATATTTAAAAAAATGTATGCTCTACGGAACCCTTAAAAAAAAAATGCAATATGTAATTGACTCACACATTTTTAAAATGTCAGATACTATCATGATTAAGATATCAAAATTTTAGAAGTTTACGTTATATTTGGTCACATTTGCGGGACATTCAAATCAAATTAGCTGTTACAACGTTATTCAGGCATCTTAACGGCATGTCGTTCATCAAACGATTGTATTGACAAAATTTGTTGACAAGAACCGTTTACAGTGATATAGATATGAGCAACATATGGAGGGCAAAGTGCGTTTTCTCACGTCAGAATATTCCGTCTTTTATAGAATTTTTAAGAAATTCGAACTAATCCGTCGAAAAACTTTCATCCGCTTGATAAGAGTTCCCAAGTAATTGTAATATGCCTTAAAAACGTTGTAATGGCCCATTTGCCTTTAATACCACCAAAAATAATAATAAATATTTCTAAAATTCTGACAGAATGTCTTATTTATGATAGGATCTTGATAATAATATATAATCACAAACATAATATTTGTTCTTCAAAGGCTCTCTGAATCAAACATTTTTTTGGACGTACTGTACGTACAATGACAATGAAAATAAAAAAACACAGAAAAAGCTTTTAAAATAATATCACACATCTTCGGAAAAAAACATCCAAGAATCTAATGTCAAATAACCTACATTACCCTGAGACTTAACAAAATAAACCTTGACGAGATTGATTATTTTTCGAGTGCTTACGTTATTCTTATAAATCACCCTGTAGTTACTCAACGGCTGAGTTTATTTTGTGTTCCATTATTGTGTCTATCCATTTCAAACTTTATAAACAACAACACATTTTATGCATATTTTCCGGTCTTTCAACACAGCTAAACTGTCACTATCAAGCTGTCAAATTTATGAAATGAAATTCTAAATTGTTCATTTTAGCGTAGAAACTGCTAGGTTTAAATTTCAACTTAATTTAGATGGAAGCTGAGATTGTAGTTTCTAACGGGAAATTAAATTCGAAATTATACCGCTTCGACTAGGTATTTTTCTATGAAATATTTCAATTTTAACTGAAAGATTACATTAAAATGTCAGAATGTATCAGTTTCAAAATAGAAATTGTCCACGGTACGAGTTGAAGAGGCAAAATTAGATGTCGCCCACGGGTTACGACTTTTTTTTGATTTACGTCCCGAACACAAAAAAAAAGAAACAATAAGAAATAATTTAGTCGAGTTTTATGTTACTTTCAGGTTCCCGTCTGAAACAAAGTAATTATCTTCTTCCTCTTTAACCTCCTTATTTTTAGAGTGTTGACGTCACGTGCTGGTTTCCTAGACAATATCATTAGGTACTGTTGTATAATAATAACAATGTAATGTAAATGTACCTCCTCCAATAATCCCGAATCGAAATGTTTATGTGACAGACAATTATTTTATCGACTTAAAACGTCAACCGGGGCTGTTAATTAAATTTTTTATGGCATCTAGTTTCAAGATACACACAGCGCACGAAGCATCGTATGAATTTAAATGTTATTTAACCAGCCAGTTTATTTTCGTATCGGTTCGAATTCGTTCGGCTGAAACGCAACGACCACTTCGAAAAATCTTTTGCAAAGCGATTATGATAATCGTGAAAACACCACACCTGTTGTTTTTTAAAGGGTTAATTTCAGGCGAACACGATTTCTGCTCATAATTTAGATTTTCCGACAAGCAAATACGTGGAATATCAGCGAAAATCAATAAAGCTGTCTATATTTATGGTGGTGGTAGTTTTTTTGGAGTCTTCTCCGAAGTTAATGCAACTGCGGGGGTGAAAGATGCAATGTGTCGATTAATTTAATAACGTGATCAACCGGCTTAACGTTTTAACTCTTGGTAGGAGTTCCATTTCAGCCGAACACTCCAGGAAGCCATTAACCATCGATTATTAACAAAAGGAAATCGTGCTTGAAAAAATCGATTCGGTTTGCTTATCGTGACGGTGCTGTTTGCATTGATAATGTTTTTTACGTGAACACGTGTGACCAGCTACGCGAATATTTGACGAATTTTGATTGACAGCTGACATGACGTCGCGTTTTGAACACACCTTTCTTCGCTTAACAAATGGGAAAATTATGCAATCACAATAACAATAACCGTCGTCATTACGCACAAAATCAAACGGAATCGCCTTTCACACCAACACTACAGTCAATGACGATGGCGTCCGTCGTTATCATGTCACTGCCTCGCCGTCTACTAAATAACTGAACAGATCTCTGTTTAATAATAAACGTTTAATTTAATATTCCTGTCATCATCTAACAATAAATAAATTGGGGAAAAACAAAAACAGAACCCGAAGAGAGCGCGTACTTTGAACGGAGTTCAAATCGACACTGGCGGACCGGAGTTTGTCTTCAATGTGGCGGGGGTGGGGACATCCCCTAGCTTTTAGCTCTCCCACTTGAATATTACTGACAGCGTTCCCATTGAATAAACCCAACACGAAAACCGCAGATTCTAAATGTGGTCGGTCCAACCCCGAACTATAAACCTATAATTGAGAAAAAGCCCGAGTTCTGTTTTAGCGGGGCCTTGATTCTAATTGAAATCGGACGCATTTTGCATGTTTGTGGCAATTGGTTCGACAATCACCAATTAAAACGCGAATTTTTTCACTGTTGCGTCACCACCACTGTCCACCACTGACTGCAGCTTCTCTCGCTTTTGCGCCAAATTTATAAATCATGTCTGGAAACGCAGATACGTGTAATTTCCAGATAGGTACTCGAATAACAATTTGCGAGATCAAAGAAAACCGCCGATGTTAAAGATAAGACTCGGGCAATGTTATGAAACTTTATGCCGCTACACATTTTAGAGGTTCAGAGGTTTTATATTAGCACTTTTGATTAATTCTCATTTTGAGTTCTGAAAGGTTAAAGGTAAATTTATTTGAGGAGTCTGGCTACGACTAGAACCGCGGCTTTTCTTATTTGTGGGAGAGAAAACTCAAGGCTCTTCTCATCCCGGAAATTATTCCGTAACTGAAAGCTCATTGATTGATCGCGACGAAGATGCTTGCAGGAATCGGCCGGGTCAAGCTTTTTCGACAGCAGCCGACCGCGAAACGGTACTCCGAATAGATTAAAAAACTTCCAGATCGGACCAAAGGAACTTTCAAAGCTTGGTACATAATAAAATTGACCAAAACTCTGTTTGATCATCAACATAATGGAAAAACGAAATTTCATTTCACCAAATTCCAACGAGAATGCAAACAATAAATAATAAACAAAAATAAAAAATCGGGCTTCTGCTGAGCATGTTGCAAAATCGTAAATTTCCCGTCGGATTACACTTGCAATTTAGTTACTACTCTAACAAACCAGAGTACGTATTTTATTGTTTCAACAACACATTACTTTACATTTCCACGTGTCAATGTGGAAAATTTCAAAAAGTGAGAGTTATAACGTTCGAGCTTTCTGTTTAAAACCGATTTTCCGTTGAAAATATTGGCGGAGGAGCTGGAAATAAAATTATGTGGAACAGCGAACAGCAACCTCGTTTTCGACACGATTTTCAAGAAAAGTATCCTAGTAAACGGCTTCATACCATCTATATTTTGAAATAATGGTGAACTATTTCTACAGTTCAGATGAGATGAAATATCTATTCTTGTAAATCATGGAATACGAGCGTTGCGATTCAGTTTATGGTTTCGACAAAATGTTCTTGGAATATGATGTACGTAAGTTTTTCTTTCTAGCACAAAATTTAATATCTTCATTTTCTTTTTGCACTGTCTCGTCTTTAAAGTAAGCATTCCCAGTTTTTTTTAATAAATAATGCAGTATAACTTTTTAAAAGTGGCCATCTCATACGTTTCAATTTTTTTCTGTTATTACAGAAGAATGAATAATAATAGTAACATATTATTTTACATAAACTTAGTAATATGACAAAGAAATTTCTCTTCTTACAAGTGATATGGCATTGGTTGTCTCGATTTATTATTATTTAAAGCGTTCCATTCAAGTTTTATAATATAGTTTTCGAAAAAAAAAAAATGCTGAGAAGTAAGTGAGTACTAAAGTAGGGGGTAAGTAAATGGGGCGGGGCTTATTTACATAGCACGTATCATTCGTCATGTGTGGGTAAGATAGGCCCCTACATTTCTTATGTGAGAATTTGTGGCGCTGTTGCCAGAATGTGGTTGGATAAAACAGGNNTTCGTAGCAAAGTTATGAATTATGATAATAATTAATAATTTCTCAGTAAAAGTTGAACAGATTTTTTTACTAATTGAATTTCAAAACAATCTGTGCAAAATGCGATGTGTTTTTTTTTAATTATGTCAAAAATTACGTTTACTTTCAAAGTTTTAACTTTAAACATTTCGACAAGAAGTAGGTTACGTTAAACTTTCTTGACGATATTTTCACTTTACTGATACTTTTCCGTTAAAAATGGTAACAGCGCACACAATTTCATTACAGAAAATAACTTTATTTTAACATTCACACAATTTTTGACCACTGGAACCACCTACTAAGTACGGACCTGCCTTCACTTTACATCAAGTCATCTGTTGATACTGAAAAATATGACAACACTGTCTCCATAAATCATCGGTGAAATAATCTGTAGTATATTTGCTTATGACAAAAAGTATCACTTGCAAGAGGTAAAGTCTTCGTAATTTTCAATTTTGCAACTTCTGAGTAAAAATTTGTAGTTTTTCTAAAACATCCGAATTTTATTACATATTTTGATTTTTTTTCTTTCATAGATTAATATTTTTTGAATAACTATGACACAGATGGATTAGTGTTTTTCAAAACAATAATTACAAAAACTCTCTCCAATTCTTTAAAAACCTAAATGATTTATCTTTTAAGAATTTTGGAAAATTTGTTGTTTTGTTTATTTTATAACGGTTACTGATTATTAAGAAAAAAACCCAAAAAATTTTAAGAAATCTTCGGAAAATTACAAGTCATCACGGGCAATCACGATGAAGTCATTAAAGATTTTCCCAAAAAGGAAATCGCTTTAATCGGTTGATTATAGCAGAATGTGACTAATTTAAAGGCTGTTATAAACTTAAGCAGAACATTTTTGAATATTTTCGTTGTTTTAGCATTTTTTAAAGGGTCAATAATATAATGGGTACGTGCTAATCATCAAAAAATATTTATGCTGCAAACAACCATTACGCAAAACTGTAAATAATTTTTGTACTTACTTATAGGCCAAAAACGTAAAATGTTAATAAACAGATAATGGGATTTGTATTTTTATCCCAAAAAGCCTCGTTTGACCCTTTAAACTGCAATCTCGTCCCCGTTTCAAAGCTAGCTACTAGATGTTAATGCTGTAAGTTGGCTTGTTAATTAACTAATAGAAGCTCAAAATGAAAATAAATCTAAATGGAAGTGCCGTATATTTAATTCAATTACATTAAAAGGTAAAGGGAAGCGTAGTGTCATAAATGAAATAAGTGAATCTATTGGTAGCCACGTCAAATGAACGATACGGCCTTATCACTGTCTCAAAAGCGGAACTTCCAAATCAAACAATTTAAAAAGTTTTCTTTATAAAGACTGTAATCGCAGTCGTACCTAAAGCGTCTTAATTAACGTTTTTCCTTAGTTGAACTGAAAACTTCACATAGTAGTGATATGCTTACAAACATTGCAGGGCGACACGAGACTCTTATCCATACCAAACTAAACATTGCAATCTCTAGTATCTAAGCTTCGCTCTCAAGAGGGCGAAAACGAACACGCTACTGTTTTTAAATCTGTGAAATGTTTAACAACAAAACGTTCAAGTGGGCTGTTTGTCGAACTGATTGCATTTTTATCGATGGCTATCGCAGTTGAATTATCGCTGTTAAACCATTTGTTTACTTTTTATAATTTCGAGGATAAAAAAGATGGTTCATTGAATAGATTAAAAACTGCAGCCTGCCATTTAGGTGAAATTTTCGCCGTAAACAATTTCAAATAAATGCAGGCGAGGCCGGAAATTTCAATTTTATATTTCTGCTTCATATTTCATGGAGGTGCTGAAGGAATTTTAATATTTCAAATTTTCTCTTTGCAGTCTCTTCTGCATCATTCGCCGTTTCCATATTTCTGGGATGTATTACGTGATATTGGGTCCATATGCGAAACAATACCACCGGATAAAATCAATATGTAGCTGAAAATGATAGGCGCGAGCACCCGTCTATTATTTATAAAATGTTGTTACCACGTCGTATTAGCAATGTTGATGATAAATTTGTTTACCGGCATAGATAACATTCTAATTCTTTTTAAATGTATACACACCGTTATCGCTCTTTTTTATCACCTGTTGTTATTGCTGAAGAGGTGTATTCTGGAGTGACGAAACTCAGCGCAAATTCCCGAACGGTCCGCCGGTTCCATCTCTGATTCGTTAACATTAATTAAACACGACGTAATGAGTCCTTGTAAAGTAAGGATTTCGTCGAGATCCTAATTATACAACAACCGCAACCTCAACGGGAATTATCAGTGATGAGGGTTCGTCTTCATCCAGTTATTAAATACGAATTAAATCGCGGGAGGTGGTAAAGTCTCGTAAATATAAATCAGTTTCCGTGAATCGCTCGCGCCGACTATAACATCCATTGACGTCAGGACCTCATTACTGCGCCCTTGTTAAGTCGGCGACGCCATTTTTTTTAACTTTTAATTAGATCAGTCTAAAGCCCTCGCAGGCGGTTTCATAAAAACGACTCTTTTACGAGCGCCACCTGAAGTTCCCACAGCACAAACTGAAATTGATCATTAAACGAGAGATGCTGCTTGCCTAAACTCTACAAGCCAAACTAAACTATACTAAAACTAAATTGTGAAAGAGTGAAGCTAATTTTAATGGCACCACTAAAAAAAGATGCTTTAAAACCTCCAGATTCGATAAAAAAAGAGATAAAACACACAGTATATGACACATAAACATCAATGTAAAATTCGTCCATACGGCGAAATAGCGATTTGTCGCGTTTTACCAATACATGCTGAAAATAAATCGTCGGAACCATGTTACGGCCATGCATGGATTATTTTCGGTTCAATTACCATTTAGCTTTTACTTTCTCCTGGATATTTTAAAGGGCGATAAAATTTTTACGTTAAAAGGCGGGTACACAAATGTGTACATAAGGACATAAATGACAAGAGACCGAGAGGAGTTCATAAATCATGCATTAGCTACGATTAGAATCTGAAGGTTTTATCAAAAAGAAAAAAAAAAGTAGGAGGATCAAGAAGTGTTAAAATAGTGCAAAAAAGAAACATATCCAAAATCACAAAAGTACATACGATCGTTCCAATATGTTTTCTGTCTCCTTGAATCTGTAAAATAGATCGTTTTTTTATCATTTATGATCGACGACCAGAATAGTTAAAAGAAAAAAGAAAAAATTCGAACAGAAAACCATGATTAATGAGAGAAATGAGTGCGTAAAGCGATTAAAGTGAAATAGATTGGCATTAGCATCTGCTCAAAACCTATATTATTGATTTTCTTCCGGCAAAAAAGGCAATTCCTGCATTGCCGATTCAATTCGGGCTGCCGGCGGCAGATGGCCGCACTTACCCACCTGTACAGGTTCCTGTACCGACTTTTGACAGATCGACGCGCGCGTTTGTTCGAATTTAAATTTGAATGTAACACAAAAAAAAGTGGAATCGAACAAAAAGCCTTACCTCTCGCTAGCAATCGACGAATTTCTAGACATGGATTTAGGAGACATCTCGAAGTCACTATCGGATCTGTACAAGAAACTTTCCCTCCTTTGGGGGAGATTTTGTAGCACCAAGCCGGCGGACGGGGACGCGGCCCCATCCAAAGGACTCCTCCCCGGACTGGCTCCATTTTCAACATCGAAACTGCAAAACAAAAACAAACATATTAATATGCAAAACGGCTCCCCTAAAGTAAATTAATTTTTTTTTCCCTGACAGAGCTTTAGAAAGTTTGCGGTTTTATGCAAATATCCCATCAATATCGCGGCGGGGATTGACATTTTTATGTCGTTAGCGGCGCAAAAAAAATCGATTTCAACACACAAAAGGATCGTTATTTTAGTTTTGTGCACAAACACACCCTGGCGCTTTATTAATTTGGCCGACCTTAACAGAACGTGACCGGATCTGCCCAAAATGAAATCGGAATTTCTTCGGGGTATTTTCATCGGACTCCGGTGCGGGATACAGATAGGCATCGTGGTGAAAAAATTTCACTGGCTACACACAACACAATTACCGACATAACTGTCTCTATTAAGTGCAAATAAATTGGTTATTAAGATAAGATAAAAGAGACAATCCAAAGATTACAAGACCTGACAAAATAGTGTCAGAGAACGACAGAATAATTACGACTAGTTTAATGGCGGTGCATGATGATGGCTGATCGGATGAGCGCAGAAACTTCGGAATTTTCAAAGGGAAACAGCCCGAAACGTCGTGGCAAATAAACTGTCAAACCCGGCCCCGATTTGCGAAAAACATCGTAAATCCATTAAAAAGTGATTAATAGCCCATATAAAAAGATAAGATGGATAAAGAAATATAATTCGTTGGGAAATTAACTTTAAATTTCCACATTCTGGCGCAGTAAAACTACATTAAACAAATATTCCGATCAATCACTGATAACCTTTGGAACAATGGATGCGTGAAGTGGGAGTATCTGATCTTGCAATGCATCTAATAAGCCCTTCAGTGATTGAAACGTTTGATGTACAAATGGAACGAGAACTCGTGCGAAGTTTGATGTTTGTTCTTTTTTCCCTCCCGAGGATCATACAAACCTCCCAGTAGTTCTGCGTCTATCATAAGTTAAAGGAAACCTCCTAGTGTGTCTCCTAACTTGCGACGACCTCACCGAAGACCTCCTCCGCCTACCCAGCCCCTCGGAGTGGCGCCGCGAACCATCGGACGATACCAGACTGCCGGCGGAGGCGAAAGAGGCCCTCGAGTCGGTGGAGTCCACTTCGTGTTCCGGGATGGCCTCGGAGTCCCTCCTCGACATGTCCGAGGACCACAGGCTGGTGACGCTGGCCCTGGAATCCATCGATCTCTGTCCGATGATCTCATACCGCCTGGAGGAGGTCGAGAAGGACGATATGCTGGTGACGGAGTGTCGGCTCTCGTTGCCGACGTCGACGGAGGACTCCCTCGAGAAGGGGGAGTAGCGCGAGCGGTAGCTCTCGCTGGAGATCCTCGTCTGCGAGGAAAGCTCACTGTGGAGGTCCGGCGGCTCCGGCGACGGCGATTGGGAACACATGGGCAACTCCGGCGAGGGTGCTTCGGGCGACTGAACGGGGGTGGGGGACTGCGAGGAAGGTTTTCTCAGACCGCGAATCAGGGACCATAACAGAAACAATAATGTCAGCATTATAAACTAAGGATCGTCCATGTTTCACCCGTCATTTTTCAATGTGTATATCGTGGCGGAGCAACAGTATATCGATCCGAGTGTTTTGGCCGGGATCGTGAGACGGCAAAACCCACCACCAAGTGTCGCCGGCGTATTCTACATGTTGTCCTGTCAGATAAACTAAGTTCCTCTATGTACACACAATTGTTTCAAGTGAAACACGACCACTCGGGGTACATGCGTGCGATAGTCTCTCTTACACCCGAAGCGAAACGCATAGGTCTCACTCTAACGCCATTTTGGTTGCGTGCGGCACTCATTGCAGCATATTTATTTCAACGTAATTAAAATTATTCGGGTTTATCAGGAGTTAGCCATCGCGTCTACGTCTAATTCGATTTCGCACACTGGTTAGGCCTCCCTCCATTTTTTCTCGAGAACACCACTTCACAATCATTATCACAGACTGAATTATTGTTGCCAACAAGTCCTCATTTATTATTCACTGAACAAATGCCACACACACGTCCTGCATAAACAAACCCATTAAATGATTTGTTTTATTAAAACTTTGACCATTCCCCTGTTGCCGGCGATCGACGGGACGAAAACGGCTCCACCGCACCGATTCAATTTCCCCCACAGGAACAACATAATAAAATGTCAATGTAACATTTAATTAACAAATATATAGTTTTTATCATCGACGCGCGCATTTTTAACCACTAACATTTTAAATTTCTACCGGAAAAAATTTTCCCCTACGTGATTGTTGCGATTTTTCCCTATAAACACACAGCCAGAGAGTTGCGATTAAGTCTTGTTACTAAATCACTGCAGGAAATTGTTTGTGGAAAATAGGTTGTAGCAGGAGCGTGCCATATCGTGGCCGCCATAACGATGGCAAAGCGCGCATGTCCCATCTTCAACCTACCCCTGTTAACAGGAAAACGGAGCCTGGCACTAGACCCGATGCGATCGGAGCCCCATTTTTACCCCCCGAGGGATCGGAAAGTGGATGAGTCCCAAATTGACATACAACGGACACCCTATCACAAATCAACACCCCGATCTCATCATAAAAATCGACCTTTGTATTATTAAACGATCGCCTTCCGCGACGTGATTTAAGACCCGCCCGCCTCTCGGTCCCCTCTTTTATTAAGGTAGACAACAACAAGGAAAAAAATCGTAAAATTTTCGCATTATAATCTCAATAAGGAGTATGATAAGATTTTTTATCGGCTCCCCAGAGGAAAATCTTTGAAAAGACGTGGTAGTTCATAACGCGGGAGCGAAAGGGGGACCCGACGAGAGAGACGGGGAAACGTAGGAAAAGCTCCGAAATTGAATTTACGCAGAATCTAATAGTCTTTTCGCTTTCCGTACAGTCAGGGACGGGAAATAATTGCAACACGACGAATGACGAAAACGTGGAAAGAGAAAATGACAAACAATACAAGTAATTTCGAGTATTTAATAAAAGTCAATTAAGAAAGAGCCTGGTTTTTTCCAAGACGGACGTAATAATATAGAGCAATTTTCCGACGACACGAGCACCTCTCCTGGAAATATTTCACAATCATCGCTCTTTAAACGCGACCTAAGAGGGATTAATACGATATTAAATTTTTCGACGACGAAACCACACAAAAAAAACATTACACACATAAGGAGTAGGAGAAGCTTGGAAACACCCCGGAGTTATTAATTTGTCGTTTCGCTCCTGCTCCCTCAAAAAAAATCGTTACTGAATCAAAGAAAGTACCCGGAAAATTGGAAACAATCAGGCGTGCTCTAAAATTACCCTTGTCTGCCATATTGGGGTATTTTTAGCAGTACTTCCGGTAACCCAAAATTCAATTTATTCAAGTGCTGAATTAATACAAACTTTCTGTCAAGCTGAAATACAAAATGGCGATTGTCTATTGATGTCTAGTGTGTGGGCTACTTTAGACGCCCACACACCAAACTATTACATCCTAAAATGTCACTGTACAGATTTTTTTGTTGTTGCTGTCTCATCCATGGAGTAACACGAGGATTTGTCGCGGCCTCTGGTGGCAGAATTTTAAAAAAAAATTTTTGACGTCGAAAAACAGTGGACCTCTTATATTTTCACAAGTATAAATTCAATTGTTTTTGGTGACTATTGTTACGGTAAAACAATAAAATTATTCAAGGACATCGTCAAAATGTATGACAATGAAAAAAGAAGGGTATTAAAGAAACAAATCTTTTAAAAATGTGAAAACTTAACCTTGCTGATTCTTGAATGATTAAGTCATGGGAATTTAGCAATCTGATTAAAATCCTTTAGCCTTGACACAGTAACATTATATTTTACCAAATATTGTGAAGGACTCATTTGTGTGTATCATTGTACTTTAAAAACCACTTCTTTTCTTTAAAAAATCTTTATCATTTTTGACGTTACTGAAAATATGTATATACTATTAAAATTATTATACAACTTATCCCATAAAATAACCACATTAAATTTACGTTGTGTTAAATAAAGAATGAACTTGTTGCATTAAAGAAAAAAAACTCCCTGTATACCCTAAGTACACAAGTAGTAGAATGGCCAAATGTATTAAAGACAATGTACCTAAAAACTCTCCACCAAATATTAAGACAATTCCTTTTAAAGCTGAAGATGAACTTTTTCACATTTATTTTTATATCAGTTTATTAATATTTCAAAAACTAATAATTTAAAGCGCTTTAACGTATACGAAAATACACTGAAAAATGTATGTTTGACATACCATTATTTGACAAGCCACTGTATATATTTTATAGGGTATATTTTCATAAAAGTACTGGTATTTAAATATTCATAAGAGGAAGCATTTATTTCGCTTCCGATTTCGCCGGAAATCACCACAACTTTGTTATTTTAAGCCGGAGACGCTTACTTTCACAATTTTGTAATCAGCATAAAATTCTGAATATGATCATGCTGTTAAAGTGCCTTTTTGACAATTGTATAAAATTTTTCATGTATGACAATCTGATTTTTTTTTTTTAATTATTATATGAATTATTTTTGAAATTGATAACACTTCTCTGTAAAGAGAATCCTGCATTCTATGTCTGGTCTAAATTTTGTTAATACTGGTAGTTACATGGCATTCGCCAGTGAAAGAGAGTTGTAACCTTGAAGTGTTTCCACCAATACAAATTTGTTGTTTTTTTTTAATCACTTGAATAAATAAAACGTGTTAGTTGGCATTCTAATTCTAAAATTAACTGATTCTATATAAAAATAATTTTAAAACAAACAAGGTCCAGGTTGTAAATTTGTGAATATAAACGTATTTTAGGTGTGAGACCCGCACATTTACACACATACTTATTAAAAATATATTTCTACATTAAAAAATAACGGGTAAAACTAATCATTTTTTCCTTTAATTATTGGTCGATAAAAATAAATATTAATCAGACTGATCTTGACGACGAGATATTAAATATTTTGTAAAAACACATGAAAAGAAAAAGCAGTAATAGTTCCACTTGGTTTCTGGGTTTAATAAATCATGATATAAATTCACACAAAAGCAGAATATCTGTTTATGATGTCAAAAGCCTAAAAGCTCATTCACGTTCACTTTTCAGGCACAATTTTCTTATGAAAACAATTATTATTAAAACAGTCATTTGCAGTGCATGTTTAAAAAAAATGCTCTTGTGGAGGTTTTCATAAAATCAGCTTAGTCTGAAATGACGACTCTGAACGTGAGTTCGGAAATTATTAAATATCTTCCCTGATCATTTCTTTTGAAATAAACGGAACCATTCAAATGCTATACAGGCAACTTATGTTAGCAGAAAAATTCAAACAAAGAAAATGCACAGGTTTCCCAACTATATAAAACAAAAGTTCACGGCATTGCTACTAAAGACACCTAAAAATGCGTACATAATCTAAAATTACCTTGAAAACCACAGGTTATCCCGTTTGAGTTCAATAATTCAAATTTACATTTTTTTTTTTTTAATGAAACACCTATATATTTTTAGATTCCATTTTAGGCGTGGATGACAGTGATGTTTCAATATAAATTAAAAAGACAGAACACTACACCTAACGTGCAGTGTTCTGTGAAAATTCTTTTTTGATGTCTTTTATAATAATATCGTAATCTTTTATAGATAGTTGAAACACCTGTATAAATGGGCCTGAAGAATTTAGTAATAATTTTTTATAGTTGTTTAAGCTCACTGGAGCAAAAATATCTGTGATTATAATTTCATCGCAACCATTGCCAAATATTTTTCTTATTTATATTCACTGATTAATAAATTTCAATGTGCGCATCTGTTTTATAACCATATCCTATGTGAGTGAGTGGAAAGATAATGAAGACGAGCAGAAGTGATGCATGACGGTATTTGAACATCCACAAACACAAAGCCCACTCAAAGCCAAGAAAATGCCTGCTGTAACAGGTGAGGATCTACATCGATGAATAATGCAGGGAAAACAAAACAGAAATCCCACCGAACGGACGAAGAAGACACACGACCGAATAACAGAGGAAACAGCAATGTCCGACGGTCCCGACGGTCGCACCGGCCCAATCGATCCGAGAGCAATGAAACGACAAGATGAGACGAAAATAACCTAAAACAACGAAGATGAAATCGGTGGTGAAAGGGCCATCGCTGAAAACGGGCCGGCTCGTCGGCCGACACGCAGAAAAGGAACCGTACGAAAAAAAAATAGATCGAGGTCGTGACGTGCAAAATCGAGTCTCTATTTTTACGGGTAGGTAGCGCAACAACATAATTTACGTAACTTTGACGCAAGCTTTTAATTCCGCGACCCCGTCGATATTAATCACGATTTGAATATGTCTTACCCTTTAGCACAAAGACCGCGTTCGAACAATGGCTGCCCGTAATAATAGCCATAAAGTCTGAAAAATCGCCTCGGAGTCGTGCATGCTGCACGACTTGATGACGTAAGTGGAAACGCGTTGACGTCACAGAGACCCGGCCAAGTATGATCGCGACCTACCTCAATATAGCGAAAGTAATAAGTGTGTGGTCGCTCGTTTCGACGAGGACGTCCTGCACGATCCGATAACGCTTTATTTTTGAGGCATAGTCAAACAATCAAAGCGGCTGTGTGGGTTTAACTCCGCCGCGATGACGTGCCGTACGGTCGCAATTTAAGAGGAAGACACGCGATAATAAACCGACTGTAGGTGCCCGGGAATAACGGAAATTAATGGCCTAATTAAATCTGTTACGGGACTGTAACCTAATCAGTCGGTAAATATAGCTGCGGAGGCTCGGAAATAGCAATGCCGACTCCTTAGCCCCCGGTTCGGATTTTTTTTCATCTGGGGCGGACAGGGCTGGCTTCGCCTCAAATTTAAATGGGAGGCAATCCCAACTCCCGAAATAATGCTTCATTAAGTTCGTTGATTAAAACTGCGATCGGGATTAAGCGCCGTTTTCGGCAAGACAATGGCCGTCTTCAATTAAAGCGTAAAAAGAAAGTCGATTTTCCGAGTCGGAGTATTTTAATTTAAGTTTTCCCACTAGGGTCGACAATAAAAATGCAATAGGTGGCCGCGTCAACTATAATTTTTCGTAATATTTTGCTTGCGGCGAGGGTGGAAAGCGCCACACTTGCGGAAAATTCACAGTTTCAGCGGAAAACAGCGCGCCAAGTTCGTCACTTTTAGTTTTATCTCAGACGAAAATAATATTTTTATTTTCCCTAAATTATTTTGTCCCCAAATTACTATGAATGAAAATTAGTCTCATCTTAACCCCCAATCGTTATAAAGTGGCGGCAAGTGAAAAGAAAACTTCTATGAACGTAAAGATTAAGTTCAGTAAATAACAGATACAAAATCAAAATATTTTATAAAAATAATATTTTTCCACTACGAGTATTAAACCGTCATATTTTGACATATGTAAGAATGCTGTGAAATTCCGTTTCTCGACCTACATCCAGAAACGGGTGAATAATTTTTCATTATAAACCACCATGTGAATAACGAATAAATTAACAATTTCTGAGAATCCTGTGATAATTGTAGATATAAAATTTAAATTTTTTTATTCAGTACAATCAAGAGATTTTATTTAGCAGTACTTACGTATTAAAATCGTTGTTTAAAGAAACAAATTTTTAATTTCAAAATGTGGGATATTTGAATTATTCCGTTTTCGCGGAATATGAAATCTGTCACTTGCAAAGTTCAAATCGTCTGTCATGATCAAAATATGCACTCCTCCTGCTGCAAGAAGCATGTTTCTCCCAGATTTTTCACTTTCACACATTATAAAAGCACTAAGTAATGGAACGATTGCGATAGATAAATTTTACAATATTTATCTGTCATTCATAAAACAAAAGAATACCTCCATTTGAAATGCAGACTACCTACTCGTATTACTCGATTTTTGTGATGATGTTTTGGTTTTCAATGAAATAGAAGAAAAATGATTTGAGTTACTAGTACCGGAAAAAATAATATATAAACCACGGTAGAGAAAACTATTATAGCTTCGGCACCTTNNGATTTTTCATTTTCACACATTACAGACACTAAGTAATGGAACTATTGAGCTAGATAAATTTTACAATATTTGTCATTCATAAAACAAAAGAATATCTCCATTTGAAATGCAGGCTACCTACTCGTACTACTCGATTTTTGTGATGATGTTTTGGTTTACAATAAAATAGAAGAAAAATATAATTTGAGTTACTAGTAGTAGAAAAAATAGTATATAAACCACGGTAGAGAAGACTATTATAGCTTCGGCATCTTAAATTCCTCGCCGCGGTTCGGGATTTAATCTTGGTGCCTCAGCTATAATAGTTGTCTTCTTTACCTTGGTTTATAATATACTATTTCTTCTAATAAAAAAAATGACAGAACGATAATTTTGACATTTTTGGCGTTACAACATTTACGCTCATTCCAAGGGTCTGTCAGTATGTTGCTTCATTGGCGCTTTATCTGTCTCATTCTTTTTTTGGTACCCTATATAGCCCGATCTTTTTCTATTTTTAAATTTGGAGTTGAAGTTGGCCGCGAATGTTTAATTGTGAACGTATCATCGAAATGACATTTATTAATTTGACGCTTATGTATGACAGTGCAACACGTGAACGCAACTAAATCTGTTGTACAAACGAAAAAAGAAAATTTAATAAGGAAATGATATTCACAATAAATAATCAAAATGTTCACCACCGATTTCAAAGCATTTTTGCACTCTTCATACAATGATTGTCGTACTAACATTTGCTGACATTTAGGTTATTATTAACTTTTTCAATTTTCGTAACTATTCTCTCATGCAATTCATTTGGATTATTTAACCGTTGTTGAAAAATTGAATTTTTTAAATAAGGTCACAAAAAAAATACAACACGAAATGAGGTGACAGGATCTTGAACGAAAAGGTATGGCTGTATTTCCACTGATAACTCGTTCATCAAAAAATTCTTGAATCATGTTTAAGGACTCAGGTGTAATGTCTGCAGTGGCACTGTCTTGTTAAAAATATTTGTCCATAATTTCGTCATTATGAAGCTCTTCAAAAAATTGCTGTAAGATATCTCGGTACCTTGCAGCAGTTAAAATTCCTAAACAAATGTTATTGATTTTTTTGGACATTTTTTTTTGTGCTACTTGTACTGTCAAAAAAAACTGGCCCAATAATCCTGCACCTTGAAACAGCCGTCCATACTCCTTTCTTTTGGGGGCGTAGTTAAACCTCTTCTCAAAAAATTATGTTTTTCTGAACTCCACCATTGCACGTTTTGAGAATTTACATAACGGACTAAATAAAATTAGACATTGAAGAAACTCAAGTTCAACAAGTTCTTATATAAAATGTTCATAAACCAACGATAGCATTCTGCAGGTACAGGATAATCAGCTTCACCGATCAACCGACTCACGAAAGAGTTGAATGCAATGAGTTAAATTATGCTGAAAAGTGTTATGGGTGAATACTGCAACGGGAAATTGTTGGTGGAATTCAACAAAACAGACCTGAACTGAGTACTGCCACATACCATCAACTAGGTGGCCGTCACAAAAATATGGTTCTGCTATGAAACATTTTCTATTCTTATGTAAAAACCATTTTATTTAAATAAAATTAGTTTTTAAGTTTAAAACTCAAAAAAATTGACAGTACATATGAGGCAGACGTTTCAAAAATTATGGTGTGTTCATAATAAATACCTCACCGCCAGCTTCGAATCTAAATTTAAAAAAACACCCGTTATAAATTGATTTCTTTCTGCTACTAACAGAAGTTATATACAAAATTTTGATGTGATTGTTCCACTAGTTTTCAAAGTACGACCATGGATTTAAAAATATGCATGAAAAGACCTTTTAGAATTAATCATTTAATTTAATAATTCAGCAGAGTGGCGTCATCTATCGGATAATGTAATAAATACAGAATGTATTTGTTCTAGTTAGCTAAGAAGGTAATGACCAAACCTTCTGTTGAATATCTTACAGAAATAAATGTTATCGTTTTAATACGCATATTAGTTTAATGCTATTTGATCTAATAATCTTCAAAACATCGAGAGGAACAAAAATGTCGTTTCCGACGAACAGAAATTGAAGTATAAATAATTCGCAGCAATTTCGTGAATATTCTATCCAAAGCGTAAAAAATAAGTTTTAAGATGTAGTAGTACAGGATTTCATCCTGATAGATTAGATAGTTTCCGAAATGACAAAAGACTAAGAAATTCCATCGAACATAATGAGAGTTCATTTATTAAATTCTAAATCATAAAATTCAAAATAAGTTATTGTTGTTACAATACTTTGCAACGATAGCACTCTCAATCGAATATTTTAATGAAAATATAAACGGTTTTCTTTGTGACATCAGTATAATGTATTTACAAAATTTTGTTCTAATCAATTAAGTAGTGTCCATTAAAATGGACTAATAAACAAATCGATAGAATTTAAAGGTCTGTCTATTGATTTATGAGTGTATCAACGTTGTCCACTGCCAATAATAGTGTAAAAACTAGAGAGTATTTTTTTCTATTGTATTACATTTGTTGTTTTTCCCATTTAATGACTAATGTGATAATATTTTTGCGAATAAGTGGGATTTAGCACCAGCTTTCATTAAAATGTGAACAAATTAACTAATTCGAATATAATTTAGATATAATAAAGATAATTTAGATCTTGTTATTGTTTTTCTAAATCTAAAAATAAAGACAACTGAGAAAATTGTGCGTTAAAGTGTCATGTACGATAGCTGATTTTGAAAAATTGTTTTTTGTCAAGCTGTCAATAGCACAAAGTTACATAAAAATATTCCAAATCAAACGATACTTCAGCGAACAACGAAAAATCACATGATGTCATTAAACAGATACCTTCATTTTTTATTGTTTAACTTCATTATGCAAGAAGACCAAGTGCATGACTTGTTATGTTTTCAACTTATAGTTCAGTCTTAAAACCAACAAATAAATAATGAATTTTATTAAAATCCTTTTTGTTTTACAGACAACTTGGTGAACATCATTTAACCTGGAACAAGTTGCTTGTGGTGTCGATGGTTCGATATTTTTTAAAATATTGTCCACAAAGAAATTCGCCACCTTAAAATCTGCCACATTTCCTACCTAATTTAGAATTTTCTTTTTGCTTATCATAAAAATGTAAATTACAACCAGCAACTATCACTTCAAAGATTTGTTAAAGCCTCTGCAGTTTCAAAACAAGCAGATCTGAAGAAAATTATTCGTGTAATCAATAGAAAAATATATCTACCGGTGTGAGAAATCGATCACTTATTATGTTTTCAGCAAAAATTCAACATCTGTTCTATTTCTGTTGTCTATACATCTACACACAATGGCGCAATAATTTTAGTAAAACAATAACAGTTTCGAGAAAACCACTGTCTTAACAATTACATAACGTCTTAATACAAAGCATTAGTCTTTTATTAACCTCCACTGAATAGTTGGTAAAATACAATACATTCGTATCAGGAAACGATTTTTATTTTTGTGTAGTTTTTTTTTTGAGATAACATAAAGCGCCATTCGCTTTACGATCCACTGACAAGGCGATGGATGTGTTAACGGTAAAGGAAAATCAAACAAGAAATACCAAAAAAGCAAATCACGATAGAATTATGTATATCTTTTTCGGAAAGACGTCGTTGAGTATGAAGTCATTCCATGAAGTGTGACCATCAACCTAAAATATGTAAATGCGACATTGCATAAACTTTTTTTCTGCTTATCTGCTGCCTGTCACTTCGGTTATTGAACGTTTATGAACCACTGGAAACTTAACACCACGTTACGTTGTGTCAGCAAAGCAAAAAATTAAAATTTAGAAGTTTTTGACTCCATCACTAGACAGAGTTTTTAATAAATTTTAACTTACGATTCCAGGGGAATCCTGTCGTAACTTGTTAGCCCTTACCTACAACAAAAAAAATTGAAGTGTTAACATGTAATAGTATTTTGATATAAATACTCATTACACTTTAACTGGAGAGCCACCTAATGTTTCTATAGCTATTCTTTTTCAAAAATGCATTGTTGATTTTTTTTATTTTAAAGATATCAGTCAGTTTAAAGAATGCCTTGTAGTTCGCAAAAAAATATTAAAAACTCAGAAAATAATTTTTTTATTCTACAAATGACAATGGTTAATGATCGTTTAAAAAAGTTTCCGTTAGAAATTATTAAGTATTTATAAGTTATCAGTCGATAAAGAACTCCAAAAATACCTCATATTTCACTTCATTAATAAAATTCTTTTGACGAAAAGTTTCTAATTTGAGAGTTTATTAACTGGAACAATTAAGATGAAATGCTCTCGTTCTGTTCCATAATTTGAACATCCTTTTTTTTCTTACATCTACGTTAAAGGACTAGACATTAATTTGTGTTTTTTGATTTAACGGATTTAGAGCGTAAGCCTCAATTAATTATTAACTATAAGAAACCTAAAGCAATTTTGTTCTTTTGAACCCAACAGTTTCAGACAACATACATGTGGCTTCTTGATATTAAGTGTTAAAAAGCTACTTTGATAAAAATTATGTTTTATTAAAAATTTGCAAATCCTTACACTGATATAAAGATTAGGTCAGAACGATACGGTACATACAAAAAATAATGTAGCCAACATAAACAATTCAAAAAATATGATGTTAAAATAACAGAGTTTACATTACCAATCTAAGGATGTTATTAATTTTCATTTACTATGTATTATTATTATTATTAATTCATAAGAATATAAATACAAATTAGAGACAAATTAAGAACACAAGAGAATTTTTAAAATTACCCATCAATAATACCAACAAAATAAAATATTTTTGTTCTGAAGGCAAAAATTACCATTGATTTAGTTACATTCTTCCCATCTATATATCTGAAGTAAGCATCAAACAGGTGAAATGAATTGTTTGGTAGATATATAAATATAGTATACTAACAAGATTCTTATGGAAATTGTTTTATACCGATTTAATAAAAAAATTTGATGGAAGAAACGAAAAAATTTCGTAAATCCGTGACTATTACTGTTGTGGTCTAATATCCAGTGGTTTAGAGATCCAGTAAACTCTAACAAATAATAACAAAAGTTTTAAACAGAGGACATTCTACGAATCCCGATATCCTTCTAAATAGACACCAGGTAATTTCTTGTAATACAAATAGAACTTCGTTCTCCCTTTGCTCCAAGGAAATAAAGTGAAGCATTCCTTACCTTTGTTACACAACTAGTAATTTTCTTTCTGAAAAAAATAGATCGATACGAAACTATTTAGAGATTTTTCTCTTCTCCAAACTTGCGTAAAAAATATAATTGCTTGAATATTTATGTTATTATTCAAGTGTCATAATCGATCACCAGTTTCGACTGTTTTAGCTATAGAATCTAGTTGTAAAAACAGTTCATTATTACAGACAAGTTATAAATAATGGAATAGATAAACAGGAGAGGAGGAAAAAAGAAAAATACGAACTCAAATGTAAACAATTTAATGTTAGTTAATGCAGAACCAATCACTTCCACAAAGGATAAAAGAACACCTCCGCCCTGATAAATATTCAACGTTTAACACACACATCCAAGAAAATAAAAGAAGGTATTAACTTTGCCCGAAGTACTAACAATCCGAAAAGAAAATGCTAGACTGATGAAGGTCATTTTTTATACTATTTTAGGCCCCATAATACATTACATTACATTATTTTTATATTCGATCTAAATAAATTACAATTTATGCGTGGACAACAACAATAATCATTCGATACGATTATCGACTGTGATTACCTTTCATTGTCCTTTATATTTTTTATACATTATTGATGAGTAGTTAGATAAATGCTCCCATCAACATTTTCATCCTGTGGTTGATGTGTTAGAGATATAAGAATAAAACCTCTATTTTAAACAAAAACAAGTCTCTTTTCAGCAGCAGAATAAGATTTGATAGTTTGATTTGTAAATTTTATCTACCATGACTTGTTTCAGTGTCAAATGGCTCTTACAATGGCATAAAATTTAAACTTGAATCAGATATAAAAACTACACTCATGATCAGTTCAGTCGAGAAGAGAGAAACTGAAGTGAAACTGCCCTTCGAAAAAGCAGCGTGCATGTTTTTCAGCCATAAATGCCAAAAGTGTAAAAATATTAAAACTATGACTAAATGTTAAAATGTCGAAATTCAATTGCAGACTAAAAAGTCTATCAGTCAGATTGACTGACAAACCGACGGAAGTTAATGAGTTGTCATTTAATAACAAGACAATATAATTCCTGGAATTTAGATTATTACGTCATATTTACTAATTTTATAATCGTTGTTTCTACGGTACATACAATAGAAACCAAAACAAAAGTTAACAACATATGTCGCAACAAAAACAAAATAAGTGCAGTGCATTAAATTTGATTTGAAATCTTTGTTACTTCGTCAGAATGTTTTGGTCGCGACAGTATAACATTTTTTTATTAAGTTAGGTATTACAAAGCCTTGCAGCTATGTGGTTATATGTATTATCCCGATGCTTATACGCTAAGCTCTTGCAGACACATAAAAGTTTCATGTCACTTTAGTGAGTTTCAGCAGCAAACACGCTAGCAGGTGCCTTATGATGTGAGACACCTGGGATATGTCCCTTTTAATAGAGCCTTTAAGCGAATTCTTTGAACATTTAAAATTAAACCAAAAAAATGCAAAACCTTTGCGAAAATCCAATCTTCCATTGCATTGGAGTTTATTTTTGTAAAGCCTTCCACATCGCCCTTTTCTCAGTAACTAGCACATTTATTCATACAGAATGAAATGAAAACATACACTCCAATTTGCAAGAAAAAATTACCGTAGTCTACATCCATGAAGGTGTAGTTTAAGGTAATTGCTTAACGTGAACAGCAATTTTGATAATTATTATTAAGCGATTTGTCTTTGGCAACCCTAACGTAATCCTGACGTTTTGAAAGAGATTAATTAGTTTGCATTTGTTCGACTCTACCTAAGTCTTAATCCAAACATTTCGCGAGTCTCAATCGGAAATCACTTAAAAACGTGGTTGGATAAATCGACTTTGGACACGTAAAGGGCAATTGACCTAAAAGAAATTAACCGTCCAGTTCAGTTGTAGATTTTTTGGACAGTTCTGCAACACGAGATCGAAGCGTCATTCTGCTCATATTTACAATTCCGCTTTGAGGATAACAAATGTAAAATATTGAATTGATTTGTCGTTGGATATATTTTATCGTCGGAATTTTGCTTGGAAAATTATTTCCCTCGAATTTGCGGCTTCCGTTCTCGACATCTACTTTATTAAACACAAACATTTTTTCTCACAAAGTTCGCCTAATTAGGTAGCGAATTAACAAGTCTTGTCTTAGAATTCATTTGAATAAATGGCAATGAAGTCGACTGTTGCAGTACTTTGTTGTTATTACATTAAATTGCAGTGAGATTAAATTATTTCGGCATTATTAACTTTGTTCCGAGTTCAAGATCTGGCAATGCATATCTAACAAATACATATACATTATAGTCGAGGCATACAACAGGTACTAAAAGCAAGAAACTTGGCGGAAAACTAACTGAAACGAAACAAGAAACTTTTTCACTTGAGATGAGTTAAACTTTAAAACAAAGAGGAGCTCCGTTTTAAGGAGATGTTCTCTAAGATATTCAGAAACGTGCATCGTATCAATTTATTTTCTATTACTCGATTTTTAAGAAACGTTCAAAGCAGTCTCAGCAATTTTTAGACTAATATTTTATAGAGATTCTAGAATCAAACAATGGAAAAAGTCAGTCTACCCCCATTATCACACAACTCCACTTCTAATGTCGGGTTTAGAATAATTTGTAGAATTAATTACTGTCCGGTCTGTATTGTAAAGGGCTACATACATTATTTGGATAATGATTATTTTGTATGACATAAAGGCGACCTAATTGGGTGGACAACTCAAAGGAAATCCAATGTCTCAATTAATAATAAAACTGAAATGCTTCCTTGTTATTCAAATAATGTCAATGACATTATATTGAAGATTGGAGTACTT
>QDEB01048222.1:4387-23996 GCA_004193795.1 Asbolus verrucosus | reverse complement strand
TTTAATCAAAGACATGAAAAATATTTTCATGGCACACTCTAATAAGAAAATTGTTCGATCGCAATTTATATTACAGTATTTATTTACAAATAAATATAAACATTTGATTTCTAATAGAAATTTTAAAGATTTTTTTTTCATCAATTTTCTTATACTCTTACACTCAAAATATTCTCCTCTATTGCCATTGCTTTTATGTAAACTTTTATGGAAAAGTATTTTTCTGATTCACTAATAAAAAGAGTGAATTTTTCGATATTCAAAGAAAAAAGTTGAACTCAATTATTATAGATAAGCAGCAACATGAAAATACAATTAACATGTTATTGCACATTTTTCAGCAACTGACGCCTATAATTATTGCCATAAAGTGCATATACCTTTTATCAACAATGTAAGTTTGTTATTTATGTGCCGCAGGGGCCCATTTATTTATGAAGAATATTTGTTCGTGCTTGAGGTGTCCGTAGCCTCTGAACGTCCGACATTTAATTAACGATATTTACACTGACGTAAATAAACAACATTAGAGGCTAATGTCAGTTGTAGTTGTCTCGCAAGAGAAACAATTAACACATGAGGCTAGTTTTTATATTTCTTGTTTTTTTCCATTTTGTATTATGTATCCAACTCAACTTTACCTTGGTGGCTTCGATGTCTCTATACTTGGGGGGATCCTGACCTAGGCAGGATGTTTTATGCTTCGATTGGGTGTTGCCCTACAGCATTCGTGGTAGGGTGCATATGAATAAAAACACATGCCGGACATGTTATCGATTTCTTAACACCCTACTGGGTACAGAAAAAGCCACTTGCACCCTGTAATTACTGACGGACCGGACCTGAAATTTGTCTGTTTTATAATAAAACTTTCCCAATCTTTGTGTGCTTATGGTAAAGTTGAATTTCGGAGAAATTTAGCTGGAGGGCTGTTTAATAATGATTTATGCAACGATAACAGGATCTTTGGGTGTAGTGTTTTTTCGGGTTGAAGGAAATTTCTCCGAGGCTGAAAAGAGCATTGTTTCAGCTTTTAAAAGTAATTAAGTGCGGTGGTTTTCTATATTGGAACTAAACTATTATTCTAACTGTCGATAGTAACGTTGCAATAAACATTTTCTTGCTGTAGGTTAGTAAAATAAGTTGAAGCGTGGGAAGCAATGAATCAAAGAAATGCATAAGCCATAATTAAGTCGCAATATAATTGCATAGTGTATAACCCACGAGCTTTTGCAGATAATATTTCAATCCCCCGCTTCTACCTCGAGGATATGCATAAAAAGTTTCAAATAATCCATTAATCGAATTGAATAATCAACATTCTGTTCTAATTACCACTGAAAACCATTTAACTGAATAGTTTTCCGGTGTAATGATGGAAATTTGCGGTCGGAGTTTTATGCAAATAGATTGTTCACCATTTGAATGAAATGCAGTTTAGGTTGTTGACCTTGATGTGTTTAGACAATATATGTGCCGAATTTTCAGTTGTTATTTATATTTCATTAACATCCAAAAGCTGACATGACAGATTCTAAACAGTTTCATAGAAAATCTAATTTTTCATCCTGCTATATTATACTGGTCTTATCAAATCATAGTAGGCTTTGTATTGGGGTTTCCAGGCAAAGGGAGATCCAACTTGCACAACTTTTAGGGGGATTTATAACATATAAGTTTGAAAGAACTGGTGAAAACTTATAAACTTAAAACGTTTCAAAATGTTACCAAATTCCAACTTTTCTCATTTTAAAAAGAATAATTTATGTAATGTACTTTCTCGACATCGAGTGAATGCCCCTATTTTACTGTATTTGGAGTTTGGGTTGTGCGGAGAGTTGTGGCATGGTCTCCCCTTTTGTGCACACTCTTGGCCGGCTTGATTCATTTGCCAACAAAGCTCGTCTCGGCCTGCTAGATGCATTTCATTCAGCGACTCTTCGCAGGAACTGACTACCGGCATAACACAAACGCGATTTGTACTGATTATATCGATAAGATTTATTATTGTTCCTTGATATTTTTTTGTGCCGTGAATATTTTTTATTTGCAAAGTTTCTGTGATATTTTTTAATTCATTTGCTAAATATTGGTTTTTATTATTATTTTTTTATTTCTGTGATTATTCTGGAAGTTGCATTCTAACAAGGAGGTGAGTTTTATTTATTTATTTTATAATATTTCGGTTGTTTTTAAACATTTGGAAATAATTTTTTGCTTTTTCATACTTTCATTGCGAATTACTCAACAAGCCACAGCAAGCAATTATTTTTATTTGTTTTGCAATGTGTAATGATTGCGGGTTTTCCAGTTGACACAAAAAGAGTCCAAGTTTCTTAAATTACTTCAAGTGTAAATTATCTTTATATTCAGCATCGAATTCAGAGTGATATTTCAAATTCTAACATTAGAGACGTTCTTGTAGAAACTTTTAATTTGCGTTTCCGGCAACGGTAGACTCTAATTAAACAATTTCCAACTTCCAACTGAATTTCGCTCGAAGAGAACTTGCTTCATTTGGACCTTTTCACAAAAGTAAACTCAACGAAAATGTAGTTTCCAACTTATCGTGGAGAAATTTCAGGCTACAAATGTTACGGTATATTTGCTTAATTACAAGTCTGTTAGATCCAGGGAAATGTTTTTGTAAAAATATCTTATTCCTTTAAATCAACAATATTTCTTTCAAGTACCATTTTAAGATCTGTATTTGGCACTTCTTATTTAAAAATATATTAGTGGGGGCAGAAGAACAAATTTGTTTATTTCTGTCAGTCGACATTTTCAGGAAGGTTATCTCCAGATAACGTGAGAAAAGTCAGTGTAATTTTCCTCAATTGTAGAAAAGTGGTTTTAAAGTAGCGTGAAGATAAAAGTGGTCGATAAAAATCCGTTGTCTTCCCTTCATTTCGCAAGAAGCCCACGAGGTGTTCATTAATACTACATCTTTTAGAGTTTTATAGTTCGTCTTCCACATCCTGAACTACTAAGACTTCTGTTCACGTGAAATTTAAGGAAGTTGATAGATATTCAATATTTCCTTGGGCAAATTGGCATCTTGATAAATTGATTCTGAAAAACCACACGCCTAAAAACTTTCCCTTCATACAAAAGAAAATGTAGCGGATTCCACTAAGAAATATAATTAAAGATGGTGGATTCCTAAGAACAAAACGCAGAAACGAGTGGAAAATGTTGTGCTCCAATTGTAACATTGGTTAATCAGTCGATGTGCTGACGAAGAACACAAATTATATAATAATTACGGTTAATTGAATGTTGAAGACAGGTTGGCCTCGTTTGTGTGAAAAGTTTGCGGTAAATATTCATAATAAATTTGCAGCACTGAAAAACGTCGCTATATTTTACGTTAGTAATTAGCAGGAAAGCCGAGTAATTTTTTTAGATGACTTCTAAGTCTAGTTAGATCACCTTCGCAATGGGTGATAATTAAGATTAATTAATCGACCGCGTTAATTGGTCTGCTTTCGATCATCAATATTTGTATTGTTAATTGGCCATGATTAACTTAATCTGAAACGTAGAAGAAATCGGAAATTTATGTATGGCGAACATAAGAAATGCATCAGTTGTTTAATTTAGTTCTTAAAAGTTGCAACCATGCATAACTTTTATGGTTCATAAAATATCAAGGACTGGTTTTATTTTTTCCCCCGTTACTATTTATCTGTAAATTTATAGTTTTATCTATATTTGGAGAACTGGATTATCAAATAATTGAAAAATCGTTATCTCTCCGGTGGTTTTCTCATTCAAATCACGTAAATCAGTTAATATTTCTTGAATTTAAAACTCAACACTAATTTGTGTTTGTTTTTTCTTTTAATTTCCGATACTGTTTTTGTATTTCTTTGTAAATATTGAACAGCACGTCGGGTAATAATCGATTTATAGCTCTAAAAAAAGCCGTCGTAAACAATCCGTTTTTTCCGGAATTCTGCAGTTGAACGTACGCCTTAGCCATTCATTACAATAATTTTAATAGTTGTTGCTACAGAATCTGCTTGTAATAGAAGTCCATAGCAACGCCATACCTGTCCAGTTGCTTCAAAAGAACTGAACCGTGCAGTACATCTACTGAGACGATAATTCCGCACTGAATTCAAGGCCGTGGTCCTGCATTACTTCTGTTCAGAGTTACCAATATTTTATAAAACATGCCGTAGAAAAGTGGTTAATGAAAAAGTGCACTTTGCAAAATTCAAGTTTGCAGAATTTTATGCTTTTGTAACTTTCCTTATAGGTATGTAACTAACCCCCATTTCTTACTGTTATGCAACCAATTAAACAATTAAGCATATCCCTGTTTTTTGATCGTTAAAATTAATGCGAAGTTATTTGTTGTTACAGTAAGGAAAGTTATTGTTTGCGGTTTTGATTTAAATGTAAAAAGTACGCCGAATACGTGATCAAGGCAGAATTATATCAGTGACTTGTTAAATGTAACAACCGTCGACAATAATTTATATGTAGTCCAAGCGTTAGTAGTTGGAGACTGCACGTGATTTAACTTCACTTGAATTTTCCTTTTTTTTTAGTCTGTACTTGTCGAAGAAGCGGAATCATGATTCTTTTACCTTCAGGATACGTGTGCGGTTAAAGCTTTGATCGTTCATGCTTTTGAAAACGTTAGCTTTAATTAATTATACTTGAAAACTTTCACGTTCTTGAGCTTTTTGAAAAATAAACATCAAGGAAACGAACATAAAGCTTTTGTCACAGCAGCGCAGTAAGTTAATTTTACGCCATCTAAAGTAATACAGTGGAATTGCAAGTGCCCAATAATAAATAGTACGCATAACTTGTCCGGCCAGGAAGTACCTTAATAAATTATCTTCAATCTATACAAGTATTTTCAATAACTGATTTATTTTCTCTTCCTGTAAGTTAGATAGATTGATAGAATTAATGAGATTAGGCGCATAATCCTGAAGGAAGACCTACACTTTAGATTAATTATAATGAATCCTGAGGACATACGTGAATCTGTCATATACTGTTCTAGTGTGAGATTAACAGTTTTATTATGTGGGATGCACGCGCTTAATACAAACATTGTCACAGTGCATTTATTATACAAGGGGATAATAATCTAATGCTCATATTAGGGGGTTTTATTTGACTGCAAGGGAACGACAATATCGATATTATACCAAGTCTTGGGGTGAATCACCCTATTTCCCAATTATACGGGGAGTTTGAGTCATTTTGTTTTCCAAGGTTCTTTACTAAGATTGTCTTATTGATCAGAAAATACGATTTCGTATCTTGATCCTCACTTCAAAATAGTACCAGAAGATATCCTGCCAGTGAAAATTATTCTTGCAGTGTGAGAATATGCACATCTTTTGATTTGTAGTTTCACAAATGTTTCTGTATCATAGCAATGATGTCCCTTGCATTTAGATTATTCTTTAGTAGATTCATTGCGACTCCCCTCTGGTGACGTCACGTTGATTAGCAATAATGCATTTGATTGGGTGTTTGGCGCATCAGCAGAAGCCAAATAAAACCAGCAGTTGTGGCGTATATTCTAGGTTTTATGTATCATAAATGTTTGAAACGATTTACTATAACTTCTATGATTTTTCTAGATGTTTTCGTAAATCCTAGTATGAAATTTTCTATTTTAATAGTCAGTTTTGATTTGTGAACTATAGCACTGTAAGCACCGCCATTCCGTCTATAATTGGAAAAGTCATTTGTATGTCGTCGATGGACCAATAGTGGAGTCATTAAAGCGTTTTAATGAGGTTGAGTTATTCATGTAAAAATATACAGGCTCTCGGACTGTAATTGAGCCGTCAGTTGAAATGAATCCGCCCTTAAATAAAATGCTGGGAGCCCTATAGAGCACGTTCCTCCAACCACTTTACTTTTGTCCCCTTCACATAGTCTTGCCAAGCGATTAATTGCAAATTTCTCACGAGCTAATGCACTCCTCTCAAAAAAAGGTGTCGAAAATGATTGAAGAGGTGCCAAGTCTGATGTGGGTGGTATTAACATGGCGTACTTGTTTATAATGTCTGATTAAAAGGATTTTAGAATGGCTGGTTTCAAAGGAAATTCCGGCGTTCGTTATGCGTTTGACATTCACTCGTCATTATATGGATTCTTTGAAGAACGTTTTTTTAGTTTGAATTTGTGCAAAATCGATGTGTTTTGCATATTCACATTTAATTAAGGTACAATGGAGCTTCGTCAGACTAGATGATTGAAATCTCCAGAGCGTGTACAGAGAATAATTGCATATTTTCAATTGGTGATGTGTATAAACAGCTGTCCGTCTTTTTCCATCGTTGCATCTAGAAATTCCATCACGTTTTCGACGGTCGCGACCGGAAATGACGCTTTTTATATCTAGAAAAGCACGGGCACTTCGCCAAAAAGATTTTTTACATGTGTATTTCCTGCTGCAAGTTCATTGGCCAAAGTGAAAAATTCACAATTTTGGGCCTTGCATTATCCAAATTTTTCCTAAAATTTTAGAAGAATTCTCTTCATTTTAAAAGTCCAAATTCAAATGTGGCAGAAACGGAAATAAAGAAATATGATTAATCTGGTATTGTGTTTGTTGGCGGTCTCATTTGCATAGTTTAGAACCTTTGTTGCTGGAGATGCCTCTATCTCTATGCAATTATATGTCGTTTTTGTAAGCATCTTACCTGACTCATCTTTATAGTTGTAAAGTACGACACCCACGAAATGTCGTGTTATATAAATATTTTTAGAAACCCACATGGTGTGTATCAACAATAATGCACGAATGAATCATTATTAATTATCCACTGTTAATGTCCTCATTTTTGCAGACGCTTAACCATTAATTTTCTTCCTCATTGATCATCACGTTGGCCATATTAGTTAACTTTAATTATTTTTGTAAGTAATTCCATGACTTTTATTTTCTATTTTATGAATTGAAAATAAGTTCCGCTTGTTCTTATGCAGTATTTTTTTTGTAGATTTCTTTGAACCATCTTCTCGTAATTCGCAAATGGCTTTCTTAGCACAAAACGAGATTTTTTCAATGTTTCTTTCGTACGGCCGGGAGGGACATTTTCAGGCAACTGAGATTTCTCCCATTAAAATTTCAAATTTGTTCCTGCACTTCCTGCAGATTGTTCATAATGTACGATTTCCGCGAGAACATGCTAAATAAGGAAACATTGTAGTACGCCAAACAGAATGCGCCACTCTAAAAATAGAAGCTGGATTATCTAGATGTTACCCAATCCTCTAATTGTGCTATACCATTGTTCTACATCGCGATGCTCTTGTAGAAGAAAGATTCACAGTTAGAATTGTTGCATAAAGTAAATGTTTTTAACACTTGTATTAACTGAATGTTTTATCGATGCTGTCAGCTGGGTGTTGCTCTTTCCTTATACACACATAATAATTAATTATTGTGATAATCCTGAAAATTGTTCGCAATTAAGCGAAAACAGTCCATTAGAGAAAGAGATATGGTGTTTACATTTTGGTCATTGACATTTCGTTTTGTAAAATTATTGTAGTAGTAACCACCTTTCCATTTCCACCTGTTAAGTAACGTTGCAGACCCAAGCAAAATTAGTTTCATTTCTCTCGTTGAGTCATCTCAGGTGGTATTACATGAATTTCATTACCGATCGTAGTTTGAATCGCAGGTACAACTAATTCAGTTAACGTCGAATAATACTATAAAAACAATGCTATTTTAGCTTATTATGAGGCAAGACGGAAACGAATTTCGCACACTTGAGTAGCTCCGGATGCAAATTGCATCATTCTACTGCAGTGTGACTCAGAAATTTATAAAAATAAACAACCGGAGAAGGTTACAATAACATTGTTTTTTCTGTGGTAATTGTTTTTACAGTTTCCGAGATGAGTGTTCGTAAAACATCTCTTATGTTTGACGCAAACTCCTTTCCAAAATATATGGAACAAGTGGAGCAGAACAATGGTAGAATCAAAACCCGGTCTATCTCTTTTTTTTACATTCACAATTGGGTGGTTACAATCGAGGTTATGAAAAAGAACGTGTATCATGTACTGCTATTGTTAATAGCGGAATTTTGATATGAAGGAGAGAGTTTTAAAAACGTGCTGTAAGGCCTTGCCCATATTTTAAATTGTTATTTTTATTTTTTAAAACGTTGACCCTCGATGCAATATCGAGAACTGGTTCTACAAACAATACTGTGAATTTGCTTTAAAAATAAACCAAATCTCATTCCCAAATTAAAATTCTTAGTACTGTTAAATATGGTGGTAATAATAATAAAAACTGAATTAAGTGGCGCATGGCATGCTGGAGATTCGCTTCCAGTTCCATCAAACATGGACATATGTTCTCTCGACCACTGAAATAATATACAAACTCTAGTAGTGTACAAGAAACATGCATCTTTAGACATATGTTTGACAGACTGGCTTCATTTTTACGTCATATACTTTCCTGCTAGTGTTTTTGTATAAATTGTTTTCGCCAACAAATCTTTCAACGCAAGTTCTTTTATCAGTTAAAACTCACGGCAACAATTTAAGATAAAATCTGGCAATAACTTTCATTACAAGATGTATCTCTGGATTAAATCGTGATGTGCACACAACGTTATAAACTTTTATGATTCACTATATTTTATTAACGAGAAGTGTTTCGAACAACAGAGCTTCATGCAAAACCAAGGCTTGGTCCTGTTAATAGGGCAGGTCTTTGACCATCCCATTACGTTTTTTTCTCTTTTAGGGGCTTGGATTGTAATTTATGAAATACAAGGAGAATTACCATTATTCACACGAAATGAAACATTGTTTCGAAGCTTTGGCAGTGGGTGCTCAAAAATGCGAATAAAGAAATCGCTCGGTGTCTCATGATTACGTGGTTGCTAAACGAGAAAACGGGGAAATCGAAACACTAAATTATACTTTTATCGACTTATTTAAGTTGTCAGTTGGTGCACTTTGAATTGCCATTTATGGACAGGACGTATTTATCTGGTGCTCTTTCGACCTGTTTTGCTACTGGAAAGATTGAGATTATGTGGATTTATAGCTCGCATTTGTAGTGAATTTTTATTTCGTACTTTGATAGAAACGACTAGTTTCGAATCTTTTATTAGGCAGATGCGTGGTGAATTAGACAGACATTTTTGTCACGCAGTCAAAATAACTGCGTACACGCATCTTGCAGAACTAATAACATATAAGCATTCCGCAATTTTA
This sequence comes from Asbolus verrucosus, assembly GCA_004193795.1. Taxonomy (NCBI): domain Eukaryota; kingdom Metazoa; phylum Arthropoda; class Insecta; order Coleoptera; family Tenebrionidae; genus Asbolus; species Asbolus verrucosus. The sequence continues at coordinate 14,762 of QDEB01048222.1, read as the reverse complement.
TTGTCAGCAAGCACAATGTGATTCCTGCCATTCAGTTATAATCTATAATCTTTCTCTGCCGAGTGTGAGTCATTCCGTGCCAAGGATATTTACATGCAAATTGAGTCTAGTACCGTAATTGTTCAGGAATTTTAAATTAGTTTTATTTATGTTTACGTTAATCTGCGTAATAAGCCTGGCCATACATTTTTATTTCTCACATCGAACCGATTTTCCCCACTTGTGTACCATTCTAATTCCTGCTGGTTTTATGTAACTTTGCAGTGCCACACCCCATGACACCAGCATGCAAGTTGGTACTAATGCATCGCTTTATAACGTGTTACCGGTTTACGTTAAGTAATTCGGTAGATTGTCATTATTTTCTCATTTTGGTAACTTGTGGAAGGAAATAAGGCTAAAAGATCGGCAACGCTTTCACGACCGTTAACTCCTTAATTGTTTAAAAATCTTTCACCTCCATCAGAGGTAGTTTTAATTAACAAATTGCTGTTCCATCGCGAAATTACATTTTACAATTATAATTTTTAATGCTATGTAATTTTATGATTTGAGAAAAAATTACCACGTCCTAGAATGATTCCGAAATCGGATGTAAGTACTATTATTATTTTCTAGGTGTAAATCTTTTTGACAACTAGAAGTGAACCATCTCCAGTAATTACTGTGCTCATAAAAGTGTTTTTATTCGACAGGTTGTTAAACTGATTGTTAAATGGGAACAATTAGGTTGGAGATACGGCGAAGTTGAGAAGTTTCCTCATGCAAAATACGAACCCCATCATTATTTCATTCGAGTGTAAATATCCGAAAATTCTCATTAAAAGCATGCGAGTAATACAAATTTTTTATCGATTTCATCCAACAAAGCAATCCAGTGACTGTAAACGTGAACAACGGTCTATTTGGCAGATTAATAAAACAAAATTTACACCTGCTCACGAAAAACAGATTATCTTCAATCTCCTTTTTCAAATTTCATCAAACAAATTCGAATTTCCACATGTTTGTTTTATTTAGCCAAATGTAAATTCGTTATGTTCTATCATCGGATTTTAGAACAGAATAAATAGTGGAGGTTCAATCATCCCTTATTCAGGCACCATATTGTGTGCACCATAAACTGTAATCAATAACTAATTTGCATATTCATTGTCCTGTTAAAAGAGATTAACACATGCCAGGCTGACAGCACCAAGTGATGTGTTTTTCATTTAAAATAAATCATGATGTAACAGTTCAGATTCATAATCTTCTTAAGGCCCACGTTTGGTATCGTGGTGTGATTAAAAATAAACCCATATAAAGTATGTGATGTTGTGACACCATATGGTGCATGGTCGAATAATTTGGTAAGAATTTCGTGAAATGGACGTAGAGGGCTTCCAACTGGCCCAAAACCGGCCCTGGGAGTTCATGAGTCACCGCGAGTTTCCTCGTCGCTTGCGGCAGCATTCTGCATGTGAATGTAGGCTTCCAGTCGCCCGTCGACCGCGCTTCTCACTGTCTTTTTCGGGCCGGTGCTACAAAGTGGTGTGTTGAGTGAGAGAAACCGTTCCTGAGGGCTCTCGACCCATCCATCCAATTTTTGGATACTTTTGGTACTCAGGTGAAGTATTTCCAAGAGATATGCTCTAGTAAATTCTATGAGCTTTATTCAAAGTGATCATCAAGTTAAAATTAAAATTGTTACAAACAGGCTATAAGTAATTTTTGTATAAACAACCTTATATTTAGCGTAAAGTCATGCGATGCGGTGCGTGTAAGTTTTTAAAATTAGAGCTTTGCTCAACTTTCAGTCATCTCATTAATTCTAAGGGGATCTCAAAAAAAAATTACCTAGCCTGAAATTAAAAGTTCATCAACCTTAATTTTTGTTCTGTTCGTTCACAGAGTATTGTATTTTTCATCAACATCAATCTTTATTACATTGTAATAAGTTTCTCTGCAATTTTTTCTTCAGTAATTGGCGTCTGGACCAAAGCTTTTACACGCAGTTTTCAGGATTCCAACTGTTTGCAGCGTAATCCTGGCGCGCTACCGAGGACAACTCGCTTTATATAAATTAACTCAATTAATTACATGCGTCATTTTAATTAATCTTTTTTTTTCTTAGAATATGTTTAAGATTCTTCGTTTGCCAGACTTACTTTTAGGAAGTTGAAATTTAGTTGTACAGAAATCTACATCATCGTAAACGCTGTTGATTTTGACGAGCATAAGTCATGCATATATAATCACTTGGAAACGTGAATAGAACTGCTAAGAAAGCTCACATCATTTTCTAAAAATGTTGGCCAAAATTTGAACAATCAATTAGAATTTTCAAACAGGTGGTCCACATGTTGACTTGAGTGGCTCTCTCGTACATATCCTGAAACAACAGATGTTCGTAGACAAGGGTAGTCTTTGTATTACTATTTCTAAACTTTAACACACCATCATTGGAATGACATCAAGACAAGATAATCATAATTACCATATGGCAGGTCATGAAGAAGATTCTCTGTCAGAACAAGTTCAAACAGATACTCCCACACATATTTCCAAAACTGATTCGATATTTGAGATCGGAAATAATTGTTTATTGGCTTTAGGATTGAAACAATTAATATCGTATTCCAGACAAAGCTGTAAAATATGGACTTTTATTGCTAAAGCTGTAAATGTCAAAACAAAAACGTTCGATCTTGCTAGTAACGATAAACACTTTGAATCCATAAAGATCAGATTAGATAAACATGATCAAAAGTGAAATTAGAATAAGGTCGTGATTGGACCAAAAAATGTTTTTTATGAAACCATTTCTAAGAAATCTCAAGTTGAGGATCCGAATGAACCACTATAGAAAAGTTGCAAGTCACCAGATGCGCTTATTGTTTGCTTCAGGCAGTGAAATATTAAAATAAGAATGTAATAATGGAACTTGTAATAAGATTCTGTGGATGAATGTTTAATTATGTTGTTAAAATCGTGTTAATTATGAAGATAGCAAATATGTAACGATCAAGGTTCGTCACGCTAAATATACATAAAAATGCGACTTGAGACCAATTAAAATTAGTCAGTATGGCTTGAAATTTGTTTCGCCGGTAACACTTTGAAATGGGCTTGGAAAATTTAAATCCATTTAAAAGGGATTGTTTCCAAAAGTAATTAAATAATTAAATTTAATCATTAATTTTAAGTGTTGCAGAAAGGATGTACAATTAAAAAACTCCAATTTGCATAGTCGAATGCTTGGATTGTTGTATCGATGATTATCTTTGGTTTTATTAGATCATAAAGTTATATTTTTACACTGGGTTTGTTTTATTTTTGTATCTATTGCGGATATGCGTCGCGATAATAAAATTCTTTGAAAATTGCGGCTCTCTGGTTCACACCGGCTTCGACATTCTATTGTTAAGAAAAGAAGACGTATTTTTTTAATTCGAATGGCATATTCGTTATCTTCATTTTTATCAAATGGCTGACAGTCGTCAATTATTGATCATTTTAATAATAGCTGCTGTTATATAATTTTTTTAATGTTTGCTGTTTGGCTTGAGTGGTTAATAAATATTTCCAAGCACACATCACCACAATGAATCAACAAAACACCGCTCGTGTAATTTGGGACAGGCGGTTTTGATCACTCTGTATATTAATGCGTGCAAAAAAGATGGAAAATGCTGGCGTAATCGTGTGGAAAATACATGTACCAGTGACTAAGTACATGAAACCAAATAAAAACGACACGTTCTTTACATCCCATGATGTCATATTCTGAAATGCTCGAAACGTTGACTTTAATAAAACGGACGATATTAAAATTCTAAACACTTACTACCATTAGTCATGATAATGTAGTGTAGTTGAACTTTCTAATTATGACAACTCATTTTATTGTAACGTCAAGTTCGTTTAACAGTCGCCAAAGAGGCGATCGCTCGTGTTTTATTATTTGATAACAAGTTCATTCATCAGGTTAAAGATTCTCAACGAACTTCTTATCTTTTCCCAGACGAAAATAGACATTACAACGTTCATAATTGACAATAAAAAGCGCCAACAATAATAGACTTTTGATGTAATGATTATAGATAATCACAATATAGGCCATTGGGGTTGACTGTCTTATTAGTTTGAACTCGGCACATTAAATCGTTATATCTAGTCCGATTTTAATATTAGTCGATATGAAAGCTTAAGAAATGAAATGTTGTAATGGTCAGTTAGTTAAATGGCCTCGCTGTATTTAATTAATTCGTGTCAAATTACAGTTGGCAACTCTTCTATTTGCAGCAAATGCCACCGAGTTTATTAGCATTCTCTTCCATTTGGAATGAATAATTGAACATGTTCTAGACACGCTTTTTCTTCAAAATAACAGTTTTTGTGAGTTTTTTTCCCCATGTATGAAAGTGTTTTTTCGGTTCGGGTATTACATGTTTTTCATGCGGTCGTAGAGAGTAGTAACCGTAAGCACACTAACAGCATTTCATGTTTGTGAGCTTTAGTACAACCACGTTAGCAAATATTTTAAAGCATGACACTTTTTAAGTCAGCAATTAATTAATTCGTTTAATTAATCAAACAGACAGTCACGCCCATTTGCTTGGTGAACCTCACCCTAGAGTTGTTGAAGGCACACCTATTCGCACCCTAAACAGGGCAAGAATCGTCCGTGATGTAGCGATGAGCTTTTTTCCCCGTTCAAGTTCAATGACTTTTTTGTCTGGAAATTTCGAGGGTTTTTGTTGTTAATCGAGGCACGTGCTCAGTTTTAGTAACGATTGTGGTTACTTTAATAATGATCGTTTATAAACATGTATGCCAATTAAAGTGGCAGTAAGTTGAATCTATAATCAATTCAAATCCGTCATTATGATAAAGCAGGAAGTCATTATATAAGTAATATCGGGATATGATGTCGAGTTTCTTTAATCTGGACAAAAACAGGATGTGGCCAATTCTATCTTTCTGTTTATTATAGTAATTCGTCATTAGAATCACAGCATGTGACAGTTGCTTTTATGCTTCAATGTGTTTTTTCAAATTGGTAAACAATAAAAACTAGAACACCACAAAATAAGAACACTCAAATCTGCAGGAAAAGCCTCTAACTGTTCATTTCTTCAACGACTTGATGTGGATGTAATACGCAGAAATTTTTAAATATACTGGGTTGAATAAACTAAATTCCAAGTGTTATTAATTTCATGGCCGATTTCTGCCAAATACGGTTCATTTTATGCAATAAAAGAATTTAACATGCCGCATTAAAGAACAGTGCATTTTTATTTTAAATGGATTTCTCGACGATTTGTTTTGTGGGCGGGGTTTCGATTAGAATTTTTTTCGTTTATTTCTCTTGTGAATACTAACGATTTGACTTGGGAGTCAATTTGCCTGGAAGACTATAAATGAATTTCTCCGTTTTAATTAACAATTCGCCCTCTGATTGCCTATCCGGCTTTTCCACTGCAACATTCCAATATGTAAAGTGGGAAACTTGGCTCAAATCCCTCTCGTAATTTGTAATTCGAATGCTTATCGATACTGGGGCTTTAATTACCAATTATCGGATTTAAATTCGATTTAATTAACTCTCCAATCGGGCACACGCTATTTTGATTTTTTTGGAAGGAGAACGCCTACAAAGCGCTGGAATTTGTGTTCATCTAATGCAGCTAGCTGCCAATTAATAATAAAGCTTGTAAAGTGAACTCTTATGCTTCCAAAATAAAATTTACGCTGAATAGTACATTTCTCGTTCTCAAAATGCTCCAATATTCAATAAAATGTGTGTCTGTTCGTCTGTTATTTCCGAAGTTTAACCATAAATCTTCGGTTTTCGGTCATAACACTTGGTGAAAAGCTTTTTTTAGGATGATTTTGGAGGAATGTAAATAAATTTATGACAGCTTTGGAAACCACACCAACGATTTAATGGAATAAAGTGGATTTGGTACCCTTCAAAATATACACATAAATTTATATTTAAACCAGCAGTAACATTAAAAAGCTCGCAGACTTACAATCTTCGTGTTGGCGTAAAGTAACAGCATTTGAGACATTCCGTTGGTCTGTTTTTTCATGGTCTTATTTTAGGCCGATAAGTTTGCACAAGTATGTTTGACCATAAATCAGAGTCTCGTATCTTCACTGTGATAGTCATGAAGACGATATATGTAAACGCATTCCTTGGCTCTCACACCACTTATTTATAACACCAAGACGAGCTTTCGGTTGCTTTTTGTTACAAGCGTGACATTTTCACTTATTTGTAATGAAAGGCATCGAATTAATGCTAAAATATTTAGGTTTTTATTTTGTAAACAGTGTTCGTTCGTCTTTTGACGAATTTTCTTCCTTCTCTCTTCTCCGTGTTGAAACTTAGCAGATTTTAAGTTATTTATTGTGATTGCAACTTTCAACAAACTAGAAATGATTCAGCTGTTTTTTTTAATGCTTTTGAATAATCTTACGTTCTAATTTGTTAAAATAATAATTAGCGATTGTGTTGATTGTTCATTATTGCACTGGAGAAAGGTCGATTGAATGAAATTTGTCCTTTTCCTTCAGCTAAACGCGTTCTTAAGAAAATTATGATTATTCAAGCCACTTGTTTAATTCAATTTTTTACGCCTTGAGTAATATAATTTTTTAATATTAGATACATGTATAAGTATGTAAACTTTTATCTTTGGTAATGTTTGAGTCGGTGAAAAAGCTTTCTCATATTTTGATTACTAATAATTTTCTGGGAACCCGATTGTTCATTCAAGACGAATTATATTGAAGATAATTCAAGATTCTGGGAAAAAAATCATGTTAAATAGTTTCTGACTGGTTGCCTTCACTTTGTTGTTTTAACACATCATCGGACCTGACAACCAGAGTGTTTTTGTAAACTAAACAGTTGTTGATAGCCATTAAAGCCGCCCCAGAAGGAGGTAAAGGAACCCATAGACTATCGCCCACTATGTAGTTGGTTCGCTGTAAATCGTTGCATGTCTCAAGTTTGATTTATGCTTTCATCGCTTCATTAAGATGACATCTAGGTGTGTGGTTGAGTACATCGTCTTCTGGGCGGTTCCCCTTATCCATCTGGGGTACAAAGTAAAACTGTGCAGAGGCGCTGAGGTGTGAGAGCAGCAGATTCACCGTCCGTAAAGTACACCAGTTCGTCGACCCTTGAGGCAGTCACCGTTCGATGCAGACGTTCTGCAGGTGGCGGCGGCGGGAACCATCATCATTCGAAGGTGGTCTAGTTAGCCATGGTCAATCTTCTAATACGTTAATCTGCGGCAATTTCTCGTCATCGACTTCAGGCATTACATTTTATGTGGTCTTTATTTATTGCAGTTATCACGTTATGTGCCTGAATGAGTCGTAAATATGGTTTAGAAATATCCGCCGACATGAATTAACGACCTAAAGGGACGCAGATTTAAAGACTCCTCAATCAAGTCGGACTTCATATTCAGTTATGAAAATTGCATCATTGTAGATGCTTCCACTGCTCGAAGTTGGTGTCAGTTCCGTACTTTTATCGTTTAGCACGCTTTATAAACTGCTTCATAAAGCGAATTACAAAATTATCTTCACAATGTAAAGTCCTATTTGAACGTTGTTCACCCTGCAGCGAATCTCTTCCTTTAAACCGGTTATTGTCGGATAATCTATGGATAATAGGCGCTATAGTTACATCTAAACTCTCTAGATAAAATTAATTTTACAATTGCTTTAAGTAGTAACTGTTCATTCAGGAACAAATAATGGAAACAATTGCAGATTTGATCTTCTGATGTCTAGTATGATAATCTCAATGAGAATGTCATGGCGGAAACATAAATTTTTGCAGATTTGCTTATGGGTGTGTATATTTTTGGAGTTGAGACTTTTTGGTCTTGATAGATGTTGTGGTCGTGTGAACGGTGTCGGAAATTCTCACGTCTTTGAGTAAATGTAACGTCCGTTTAGCGGCTTGCGGTGGATACTTTGCGCAAATTTTTCTTTACCAGACCATGTCAATCTCGTTATCTGTCTTAACAGGACAGAATCTTAGCTGTCCATGCTCCAGTTGACAAGAACGATTCTTGTCGTGACTAAGCATGATGAGAATTGCAACGAGATGAGCCATCTCCTCTGCATCTCGCAGATGTGCTCCATTGCATCTTTATAATTAATCGTAAACGTGACGAAATTATTGTAACTTTTTAGTACCCCGTCATGTTTGCATACCATTCTAATTATCCCTTCTGATAACTGTCATTATTTGGTAGCGCAAAATGGAATCAAGTGTATAAAGGTCACTTTTGACAGTAAGTTACCCATATTAATTTTTTGTTTGTTGCAGACAAGACCGATCTCATAAGTGAACATTTGGTCTATCTTTCGAAAGAACGAGGATCTACAGATAACATCTCTGTGATAGTAGTATTTCTTCGAGAACCTTCAAAAATAGCGGCGGAGGCCCATTGGGCAAACCGCAACGCCTCTCCAATCACAATGGACACAAGCCTCGACAATGCCAATAATCCTTTCACCAATTCCAACGGCGCCGACAACAACATCATCGCCCAAAAAACAGATGGTCTGCTTCTAAATCTTTCAGAAAACTTCAAACATAACGGCGCGGACCTGTCACCAGCTGGTGATTTTTACCACAACACTGAAAAATCAAACGGGAAAAGACTGGCATCAGAATTTGATGACGATGATGATTTAGGACCGGAAACCGATGTGGACGCTATCGACGACGTTTTGTCGCCATCAATCGTCGCTGCTAAGGCCTTGGCCGATGGTATTGTTAATAATAATCCAGACGGAAGCTTCAATCCTTTTGTCGAAAAACACGAAGTTGAAAAAGCTGCCCTCGAGATCGATTTAGATCTTCAGAAGCAACAGAGTAGCGAGTTTGATGGACAGAGGTCGCCAAGGGAAGAGACCCCAACACCGCCTGCTGATGCTGGTAAGTACTTTTCCATGTTTTTTGCTAAAAATAACTTGTTCTATTCACATGCGAAAGCAACTAAATTTAAAAACACGTTACCCATGACGACCAGTTTTAATTATTAAAATCACCATGTCTCATTCAGAATGATTTCAATGCCGGATCACACAATAATGTGATCATTTTTCACATTGAGAGGCCGTGACAGTAAAATCATAGCTTTCGTGCTGAAAAAAATTGTAGTGAGAAAACATCTTAATTAAACTCCCTTTTATTCGGTATTTTAAATGCAATAACACGCTTTGTTGTGATATGATAATTATCAAAACAATGCTCCCTGTTTTCGTTCCCATAATAATTAATTTTGAACACAGTACAAAATTTTCTGGTTATAATTTTTTTAACATTATTCATCATCGGAATGCCTATGCTTTGATATTTTTATCCCACTGATGTGGTCATCGAAATAGAATTATTTGGATCCCGAGTGTCACGTTTGTCCACCCAATTCAATTTTTAATCAGCAGACGCGACAGTTGTCAAAGTTTAAAATCCCATTAGGGGCTTTCATAAATGACGATTGTACTTAGTAATTGCACTCTCCTGTTGGTGTCGACCGATGCTTTGTGCTACTGTTTTAATGGGTTACTATGACAACGACGCCAAGCTTCGGCTACATTTACTAGAGAGGTTCAAATAATTTTCATCAAAACGTATAATTTTTAATACCCTATGTATTGCATAAATGGAGCAAAATTACAAATGTAAAATATACTGTGGTTGAATTTTTACTTAATGAAAAAAGAAGTCGTGTTTTGGCGTCTCTCATTATTTTGTAATAGAACGGGTATATATCTATTGGCGCCTATTAATAATCATGCATCATGTAAAGAAAATTAAATTCCCTATGACGTTGAAATTAACTCTCTAATCGGTTAAAAAAAGTGCTTTTTTAATGTTTAATATTATGATAATAATAACAATTATTCTTATTAAATATTGCAAATATGTGTTTAATTTGCAGTTACATTTTTTTTTCTAATTATATCTGAAGGTTTTAAGAAAAGCACAAACACAATTATTAAAACCTTGTCTACTATGAAGTAAAAATTGTAAAATATGTACACCCTACAGTATTTTTTAATATTAAATATTCTAACATAATGTAACATATTAATGCAGACGACAAACACTTCATATAGGATGCATGCAAATAATACTGATCATTAAGACTTGGGTGGTGACCAGTGGAAATAATATCATCATTTGGAACTAAACGGTAGTAAAGAATATATTTATTAATTAAAAAATAATCGTAAAAAATAGTATGACTGGGGCTTGTACAAAATTCACGTGAAAAAAGTTGAATAACAAATTGGACTAATTACAGTAGATCATTTCTTTGTTAACTTTTTTAACTTTGAAAGTAAC
>QDEB01048191.1:0-22980 GCA_004193795.1 Asbolus verrucosus | reverse complement strand
TATATATATATATATATATGTTGTGTATTGAATTGTGCTCAAGTTGTTTTTCGCCTGTATTCTTGGTATTATTCGAATCTGTACATAACACACACGTGAAAACGATGTGAACTTGAAACTTTATTTTTAATATTGGAATTGCCATTTACCCTATACTTTTGTTACACAAGCAGATACTATTTAGAAAAATGAAATTTAAATATATATGACTCTGTAAAAAACACTCCAGCAACATAAAACTAGCAGAGATAATTCAAAATCATATCACTTTCACGGGCAAATGACATACAGTTTTCTGATTTTGTCTATAATGGTGAAGGCATCTTCGTTCATTCGATTTTTATCTCCTAATTTCGATATTTTTCATTTAGGATACTTATCAAAACTCGTATCAAGGGTCAAGGTGCAAAATACGCTAAAATCCAAATTCTCCACACTAGCTTCAATAAAGTAAATTTTTCGGGAGAAATTAAAATTTCTGATTGAAGATTTACTAAAACGGAAGCAATTATTATGCAAATCAGATTTATGACGTATCAAAAGAAATGTCTTATAATAAGGTTATTTTGTTAGCAAATTATGTTCCATTTAAAAGGCCTGTTAAAGATTGTGACCAAACAACAACTGCAGTTATCGGGGGTAATATCATAAGGGCTGAATTTTTTTTGAGACTTGTCGTTTCTTTGGAAACTTCACAATTTCAGAGAGAAAAGATCACCTGAAAATCCCATGAGACGAAGTCGAGTAGGATTTTCTGTAGTGTTTTCTCGAATGAAACTGGACCACGTTTCCCTAGAAAAGACAAACAATTCTCAAAAAATTACGACTCGAATGGTATTTGGAGAAACTATTTTACGAATGAATCAGGAACAAGCTTTACTAAAAATAATGTATGTATATTTTAATGAGACCTCAAAAAAACTGATTTATTTCGTGGATATTGGTTAAAAATATTAAAATTTGCTATTTGATTGGTTATTATAATATATAGTAAAATAGTCACCATCAGTTTTAGCATAAATTGTATAAATTAGAGCCGCCTCCTTCCTCTGGAAGCGCCGTTATAGCAAGTAATTTTTAAACTTTTTCCCTGTGTGAAAATTTGTTTTTTTTTTAAATACTTATACAATTTTTATACGTTGACGAACATCTTGTTGTAGAACGTATGGCATTAAAAATATTATTGCTAGTATCATAAATTTCTATATCAAGATAAATATTTTTGTCGGAAAGTTGTTTAACTTACAAAATGATTTTTGTTTTTATATTTTTGAGATTTATACTTATATTTCATATACATTTTGTTTTATTTATTATTTATATTGTGTAAAGTTACTTATATATAAATATTTTGATATATCTTGATAATCTTCATTTATTTCAATAATTTACTATTAAAAGTGTCTGCAGTTTTGGTTCTTTATTGTCAAAATCAAATTCAACAAGCAACTAATATATTTTTGTTCATTAACTGCCAAAATAACCCCAAACGATGGGGCGATTTTAAATATTAAAAAAAAAAACCCTATCAAATTTATTGATATCAAATTTTCACACGAAATAATTAAAACATGACACTATTACAAATTCAAAAATCCCTTACACTGTTGTTTTCAAAAATTTAAAACACCAACACCATTCAAAGGTATTTCGTATTTATTTCAATATTGCGTAGTGGCTAAACATTTAGAATCGCAAGATCAATGACTTGCGTTAACTGCACAATGATAAATTTTAGTATGCTATGTAACACATTCTGAAAATTTAAATATAATAGGCTGGAAGTCCCTTTAAAACGACACCTATTAAAAGTAACAAAAAAACATCACTCCTCCTAATGAGCAAAATGGTCAAAAAATAGCCCACCAATAGAGGCGACGCTTAGAAAAAGAACACAATTTTGAGCGAGAAGGCAACTGTCCCCTCATCATTGGTGGAAGTTGGATTGAAAATTAAATTTGCCACGTTATAAAGAAGCAAGTGTACAAGATAATGAAAATGGGTTCTTGCATTTAACACAAAATAGTGTCATGAAACTTCTTTTTTGTAAAATTGAAAACAGTTTTCGACTTATTCTATATATTTTCTCGCATCATATCTCGTACAGACATCTCCACTCGCAGTTATGCCAGCATCATCAAAAAAATCAATTTGCTTGGCGACTGTGTGTTTAAAATTCAGGTCACACATGTTTCGCAAAGGGAAATACGTGTGTATTATATTAAAATTAGTGATGAAAGCACGTTTCAAATTTTAGGCATCACCAGGAGGTAGGAGAGAGCCGGAACGTCGAACCAAAGGGAGGAGTGAGAAGAGGAGCAGTTTCTGTGGCCCAGACTCGTGGGAGTAAATAATACACCGCAAACTGCAAATGTCAGACGTTCCCTCAAGACCATATCTGCGTTGTTGAGATTATTATTTATGAAGTTGCGTTTATGTGTGCGATAAAATAAATTCAAGCCATCTCCGACGTGAATCAGGAGAAGTGACACCTGACAACGGACACACCTATGCCTCGTGCGGTGGTCGCACTCGCGGGAGGAACTGTTGCTGTAATTGCGTGTTTCAGATTCAAACGGAAGCCTGTGATGCCGCCGCGACGCTCGTGGGACGCCTACAGACGCCCTGGAGACTGCCGTTGCCATAACGACTTGTCGGAAAGGTCGCCTTTGAGCTTTTATATTCCTACCTTGTTGAGATTTCGGAATAGTGTTTTTAAAAGCTGACAACATTTCTTCAGTGCGTGCCCCTGGAACGACATCACACGCTGAAAGGACACTCACCTGAAAAAGAGAGACGCGTCAGATATTTGGGCATGTGGGAAGGTGGCTGATTAAATAATATATTTCAGTCATTTATCGTAATATTGACGGGGAAATAATGCACATATTATGCAAATGCCGCGACTTGCACGCCATAAATTGAATAAGTGGGTGTTTATTATCGATCTTCGGTGTATGACTCCGAGGTGCCTTCGTAATCATTATCCCATTCCGATATCAAAGGATTTTTTTCAGACGGGGGGCAACTGCTACAGGATATGCTGCAATGCTGCGCAGTTTGTTTCAAAAACAATTATGGCTACTAGGTATTTCTACACTGATAAGTAACACGCTGAAACGAAAAGGGATTTCAAAAAAGAAATCTAAACTAATTTTATTTCATTAATTCACGGTGCTATTGTTAATCAAATTAAAAGAAAAACATTCTTCTTGAATGTTTATTAAAAGTGAAAGTCGATAAGCAAGATCTTATTTTCTGATTTTTATAATTTCTAACTACCTTGAACCAACAATAATGTATCTTATTTAAATGTTTACATACCATAAATCATAATTTTATCATTTGAAATCTTCTCAATTTCAGTCCATCACAAACTTTTTTAGATTTTGCTTACCATAAAATGAAATGGAATGAAAAAATAGTGGTATAAAATTATGTAAAAAAAAAAGGAATAATCAAAAAAATGTTGAAAATATCTACAAAAGAAAATGACACAAATGGCTTAACATTTTTTATCATATGTAAAATTGAAGTTGAGGTGGAAAAAATGTTTAAAATTTATAATTTATAAATCCATCACATTGAAAAATACTTAATGCTTTCTTAAGCCTTGCCATCAATGTCAATATACTCATAGGTTTAGCTGGAATAATTGTTTGGTTAACACTTTTAATAGTCACAGCTTGAAGGAGTTGAGTGGTTTGAATGAATTTTTTCTTTTGTTTCATAATATCGTCAAGAAATTACGTTTCCTTTTTGAGGACGCTGGCATCTTTAGGTACAGTTGGGGGTGACAATAAAACACGACTCTTAGTTTATAGGGATGTAAAAACGACTTTTTTGATACAGAGCAGCATGAACATAATTTTAAAAAAGGTATCTTCATTAATATTGCAGTTGACAAATTTTCAGCAACTAATTATTTGCTTCTAAAAGTGATTCGCTAACCTGCAACTAATAATTCGAAAACACATCAGTTATATGCACACTTCTGACTAAATCAAATCAAAATGTATTCTTAGACGTTAGAAACAAAATATTTCAACAAGTAATACTGATTGATTGAATTTTAGAAAAAATAAGATTTAAATAAAAAAAGTTGGGCTTGTGTGGAACTGTGCTGAATTTTTGAGGTAATATCAAGGTAATGAAAGATTTCTGCAACAGTAATAATAGGTACTGAAACATGCCAACGTCCCCAAAATAAGACAACAATATTTACGGTCGTATGAGTTTTTTTTTTTCGGAAAATTACACAGAAAAGTATTTGAGAGAACATACACATCGAGCATTAAAAAAATTTATATACAGATTAAGTGTGAAAAATTTTAAATTTTTTTACAACACTCACATTACAATCCTTTTTTGACGTCTAAATGTCCTACATGTGGTTTATAAAAGCTAATAACAATTATTCCCAACATTGAGCGCTAACCATTGATTCTGTTACAGTAAAACCTTATTTGTACCTAAAGTTTAAAGAAAAAATTCAATTAATGTTTAAGAGCTATAAACACCCTTCCAAGAAGCCAATAAAACTCGTGCCAACACTAAAATCTCCCCATCGAATGCTTTGAAAATTTTTACGAAAGTTCTGTTAAAGTATTATTGATTAAATAAAAATGCAATACTTTATATCAGTTTTCAAAATTAAAAAATATCATACCTGGCTCAAAAATCAAAAATATATCAAAGTAATTTTACAAGGAGCCTCAGAATACTTTTCCATATAATGTGAGCTCTTCGGATTTTTAATTTTTGAAAATAGAGCCGTAATAAAAAAAAACAAATTTAAAAAGTCGAAAAAATTTCAGATATCACTGTTCTAAAACACTGTAATGTTAACAAATTTTATTTCGCTCGAAAAATAACAAAACTGTCATTAAATTACAATTTCTATCGGTAGACACTTCTCTTAAATTAAAATACGATTTTCTGTCTTTACAAAGAATATTCTGGGCAGAAACTTGACCAAGTTTTTACTAGCTAAATAATCACAAAATTGAAATTACCACTGAAACAAATTGCTAAGGAAAATCATCGACATAACTCCCAACATCAATTTATTTAAAAAAAACAAAATCATATACTTATTATGTACATATCTACATTAAAAAAAATTGAAAAAAGAAATAGCTTTTATAATATTTAAAAAATGTATTTATTTTCATTTATATACATATGTGAACAAAGTAATTATATTTTCGTCATATATCGCGACATTTTGTTCTTTTGTCCATAAGAAAAAATTCATATTTAATTAATAAAATCAACTTAAAGCTACAGAATACACAGTGCACCAAAGACCAAAGGGCTATTTTATATATAACACCCCTTGTTTATTATTCTTTTAAATTTTAAATTCATTTTCATGTTTCCATTATCTCCGCAGAGCTTGTCTCTATTAAAAAAAAGTAATCAAAACATATTTGAGTTTCACGCTTTCCAAGCCTGTATTTTCTTCTACACTTAAGCGTAGCATCTTATATGATTTTCAGAATACGGGGCACAATCTGAGAATGTCTTGACTACGCCACTGTCTAAGAAAAATCTGAGTATTATATCCACATAGCATGCAATTTGCCCGCTGAATTCCAATATAATCTTCGCAAGTGTTAAATCTCGACTTTATTCGAAATGAAAACTGGGTTTGTAATTTCAGCCGCAAACGCACAGCAAAATTGTTGCCGTGCAAAAGGCAATACTAAAATGTGTCAGAAAGATTACATAAACGATAAACTTCCTTAAAAAGTTTAATTTTATACAAACGTGTATAACAAAATTTACGACTGTATTTACTTAAACGGATATTGCATCGCTTGACATAATTTACTCGGTATGATGTATTTTATAACTCAATTGGTGTACTATTTTGAGTTGCTCGCTGGAGCTGAAAGAAATTGAAGCAGCTTTCACCACGGTTACATTATTTTGTTATTTACTATTATTATTTTGACAAAGGCAATTTAAAATTCATGAAACGAGAGAGGTAAAAACCACTCTCGAGGGAGGCAAAAACTTTGACTTCACTCTCCTCAGACACCTATTATTAATAAGGTAATAGACGCAATACGCGAAGACATGTTTCAGCCTGCATGCTTAAAAATTGATGGAATTTCGTAACATGATTTTGGGCGAAAATGTACTCGAGTTGCAGACGAGACTTCAAAAGCAGTTACTTTCAGGGAAACAAATTATCCTGGCCATAATTACGGCCCGTACTACCTTCAACCCTTAGAATTTTCCCTTGTTTCATTTTTCACTGCGTGGTTTTGGAAGGCGTGAGTAAATGAAATTTGCTTCCTTAAAAATATAATTTTTCATCATCAGACACTTTTGCAATGAGAATAAAAGTAAAAAAAAATCAACATTTTACGTCCTGGCATAATTTCGTTTTGTATGTAAATAATTAAGGAAAGAAAGAGGGCCCTCACCGAAGTCAAGGTTTTCCGACCGGGCAGCATTAGCCACGCTCCTTTTTGATCAGATTAAACGTCAATTATTGTCAAAACACGGATCTCTGCAAAGGAGTAGAAACCGCTGGATCGATTTGCATTAAAATTTATGCATAATTGAATTCACAATCTGATAAAAACTGTTTAAGTTATAAGGTAAAGTGGTCGTTTGTACTTTGAAAGCTTTCAGTTATTGTTTCAGTAACAACTCGGTGGAACGAAAAAGTGTAACTGGACTTAATCGATAGATTGTATCTTGTGATGTGAAGAGTATCAGTAATTCAATTTATTGTTCCGTGAGCGTGCAAAATCACATCCATTTTTTAATTTCGATGAAAGTTTATCCGTTTAAAGTGTTAAGTTTGTGCGGTCAGGGCGGATTCAGGTGAACCAAATAGATTTCACGAGGCGCCAGAGAACGAAATCCTAGAACAGGTATAGCGGAATATCAAAATCTCGTACAATTTTGCAACTGCTACAGAAAGAGCACAAACTTTTAATTTGCATAATGATGTAATTCTGGCGCGTGTAAGAATTAATTAAAGATTTCTAAATTTAAAATACATCTCATTCGAACAATCGCTGCTTTAATCATTGTTATTACCATGATATATATTTTTATAGGTCGTAATTCCAGTGTGCTAACAGCGATGTGGAAATTTTTGAATTATCAAGAACGTAAACCCACATTATAACAATTTCAGATATGTTTCAACTTTGATTAATCTCGTCCACTAAAAAGCTGCAAAAGTTGATAAAATTTGAATTATTCTCTCAAAAAAGAACCGTTTACAACTGACCAAAAGGAAAACTGAAATTTCTAACAAATAACGAGCAATGTAATCATTTTTTAAGAAAAATAATGCACATGAACGCATTTGTAATTATTTGTTTACAGTGATTAGATAAGAATGTTCACAATGTTTATATACACAAACGGTTTCTAACATCCGCCTACAAATGTCTCGTTATAAAAAGATAACAGGGAAATTACACGAATAAATGACAGCTGTCACTTCAACTTTCTGGCAACAATGACATCAAACAGATTTTTTAAATCTTACTGTCTGTGCAGTTTGCTTTCCAGGCATTTCATTAAAATTTATTTCGAGTTGAGCTGAGTTGGCAAGTTCTTCAGAAAAGAGATGGTTACATTTTTATGTATGCACATGTAAAGTCAACAAGTGAAGTGCAATAACTTAGAATCGAAACCCAAAAATTTGTATATTCAATAATTAAAAATAATTATTTGGAACGAAATCCTAAAATCTCTAAAATAAAAAAAATAAAATATACATTTATTTTTAAGAACTGGTTTGAAATATTAATTTTGGAAACCGATATTGAAAATTAATTTAAAAAAATATTAAGCGGCTGTAAAATTTTATTTTAAAATGCCCATGTACTAAAAACCCCACTGTCCTTACTCACTTTAACAACAAATATTGAATAAAATAAAAATTATGAGCAAAGGTATAAAATAACTGACGAAAAATAAGTCATGACATTTCGTTTTTTGCACAATATTTCAAAATTACTTTTTTCTTTAATTGGCATTTAAACTTTGGAAGCTACTTTAGAACAGCAACACCGAACCTTTTTTAACAGAATTTTAAATTTAAATCGAAATTCACGAGATAATAGTAATTCAAAGTTCCGAATTGACCTCAAACATTTAGACATGTGTGAAATTAATTAACTGGCTGAACACCAATGATACTACTTGCTACTACTAATCCTACTTTATAGTGAAACATTGTATTATGAAACAACAAATGTTGACAACATGTTATGTGGTTAACATATCAAGTGTCTTTACTATTACGAGTACTTCTTATTAATTTTTTCACCACGTTTACATGTAGGTTAAAAACAACATCAGCAAATTGAAAATACCATCAATTGAATGAAAAATTTTACATCACCAGGATCAAACGATATATGGTGCAATCTGTACAAGTTTAGGAAACGTCACTTTGCGCTGCCAATTCGATCAAAAATTTTACAGAAGCCTCTGAGTAGGTTGCAAATTTGTTTTGATCATGCCGTATATGTACCGTGGATACCAAACGTGGCCTCCAATTACGCCAGGGACTTTCGTCCCCAAATCAATTATTTAGAAAGTTCGTACGCCTCTGCGTTTGGAATTTTTATCTGCCTATTAGAAAATCATCTCACCAGGCGACTTAAATCACCTGAAATAAATAACACCTCAACACAAAGAAGAACGTGACAATAGCAATGAAAAATAGGATTTATTGTAGGACCAAAATAGCTGCATGTCCATTCTAAATCTGACTTATTAAGCCTAAGTAAGTGTGACAAATTGTTTCCAAACGAATCTGCCTCAAAAAGGGTCAAATTATCACTAATGGCGACGCATTATTTCAGAGTTATAAATTGCAGGTAGGTCAAACGCGAATAAATATGAATACCATATATGAGATCGTGGTAAGACTTCACACATTGAAATTGGTTTCAGTATTATTTATTATGTTGCAAGGTACAGTGTACAGTTAGTTTGTATAAAACGGCAACATGCTTGAGAATTTTCCAATTAAATAAAATTTACAGCAGAGTAATAGCTGGAGGAGTGGCTAAAACCACCGTATTTAAAACATACAATGTAACAATTTAAACGAAATTTAATTTATGCAGCAGACTGCTCACCGTGTTTGGCTAGCAACACCATAATCCGGGTTTTCCCTCGATTTCTTGGAGACAACCACCGCACACACACCTCAACCTGGCCGACAACAGCCTCAAACAGAAACGACGAAGAACATTGATAATAAAAACATTATCAAAATATACACACGGATAATGGTTGGTGAAGCGTCTGTTTGTATTTTATGAGAAACTGTACCACACGTGCACGACTTCTCTGGCAGCCACACCGTCAAGAACTAAACTGAACAAAGCTCACGGAGTTTAGTGGCCTGACTCTGATGAGAGAACCCTCCAATCAGGCAAGGTAACCATGTTAAGGTCATCGAGGAGATTCTGGTAGAGGTGCACTCACAAACACATGGGCTTTCTAACACCGTTTCGGGGGGTTCGACGGGTCGGACAGATTTCAAAAATGTTTGTTGAACGAATCGGCCTCGGGCGATTTGGTTTAATGGGGGGGCTTAAAATTTCGCAGCTAATGAGACCGGAAGTCAATTGCACTGAAGAAAATTCCGTTTTATTCGCCCGAATATTTCGGACGTGACTCACAATTGGGTTTTATGATTAACTTTCGGGAAATCCGAGCAGTGGCGTCGCTTGAAAAACTTTGATGATTCGGTACTTTCAATAGGTGATCAAGGCGGCAAAAATCACAATGGACGAGGATGAAGATTAATATTTGTCCTTCATGCCAACCAGCGGGATGTCCAGTTGTTTAATTACAATGGTTTAATTACAAGTGTTATTTAAATCGATGTGGAGTTCTAAACACTCATTATTTGAACCACCGTTATAATGGAGTTACAGGTAGATTATAGTGGTAGAAAGTGAATAAACATGTAAATTACAATTCGTCTTGTTAGTACACCGGAGTTAAATAAAATGATCATAATGTCATAATGAAATAGTAGTGACAAGTAAAATAAATTGAAATTTATACCTTTATAACGCTACTTGTACCTATATGAGAGCTCCAGCAACTAAGATAAATTACGTATTGATTTGTAGATATAAACATTGTTGATGTAATCCTGTGCATATTAGAAACAGTGACTTATAATGAAACAACCCAACGACAATAAATTTTATTAGACAGTCTGCTCATTACAATTGTTTTTACATCGACCTGGTATTTCTAGTGTTTTTGTTAACTTTTTGGGCGTCTGGTATCCTTTGGGCGTGTGATATCTGAATCAATTTTTTGCACCCACGATCCACTTTAGACCCATGACTTGACAGGCTATTAAATTTGCAAGGTAATAATCGAGGTCGAGCGAATATTCCTAAAGATTCAGACGAGATGCAGGTGCTCTCTCTCTCTCTCTCTGCTATGTCTGCAAGGAGGAATCGATGGACCATCCTTGAAAGAGCAAAACAGTCCCAGAGGCAGAGAAGATTAAAAAATAACACAGAATAATGAAGTTATAAAAGTGAAACGAAGTTTGATAAATCATTGATCCCTAGATTCGTAACAAGAGCAATCTGTATGTAAATTCTAATTAAACAAACTTTCGTTCTGCTTAATAAAAATATTTTAATGGCCTGACTACAATGTCGTATAATTTATAATTTTACCGACATTAAATCGTTTTAGTAGTGTAATATTTTATGATGTCACTTTGGAACAATGGGGTAGTTTATTTTTTATTTCTTGTTTAAGGCTAGACCCGCTTTTGATGTTCTTACAGCACGACACACAAAATAACGAGTTCTGCCATTAGAGTAAGCACAGGAAATCGGCCTAAGGGTTCGTGAATTCGTGATACTCCTACAAAACAAGGTGAAAATTGGAAAAGAACAACCGGTTGCTAACTTATCAAACGGTTGTCAGCAAATTACGATTACTCGACTATAACTTTAACGATGAGTGGGCGTATCTACGACAGATCCAAGGTGTCCTGCCTAAAAGCATACTACACCTCACTATCAATTTTTATATAATTATGCACATATATTTTTTACAGAAAAATCTTGACATTTAAACACTTTTTGCTTCAAATGGAACACCCAGGTAGTTACTGATAAAATTCAAACAAATTTACCGTTACATCGGGGGAATTTTCTTTGTTCCTTGAGAACTACCAAAATATGAAATCTTAGGTGAATAAGAACATCTAGGAATGATTTCATTGAGCTCTAGTATTATTTTGTCTTCAAAGGAGGTTAAATTTTAGCCATTTTGTGTATTTATCTTATTATTTTTACACTCTGAAAATTCAGAGAAAAATTGCAACCATAAACAAAAAATCATTCGTTGTCAGATAATTTTACAATTATCGGGGAATCTCTCTTTCTTCAGTTGAAACAGATATAACTAACCAGAAAACCATTGTTTTTGGGATGAGTATAATTAAATGACGTTTTCAAACTACTTATCTTTTTTCAATAAAATTCCCATTTCCTGTTATTATTATTATTGCTATCAAATATACTAAAAACTGTGCCACTAATAGTTTGTCGCTAAACATCAAAATCAGACTTCTTCCCCTTAATCATGTGATTATCAGAAGGCCAAACCAAACGTAAATCATAACTTTAATCTTATCACCAAAATAAATAAAAATATCCTTAAAGGTGAACTGTGGGGATTTTTTGAGAATTCTCATTCACTATTTGCATTGTTTATTTTTAATTTAGCTATTTATTTTTTTATTATACTGCTACTACTTCTAACTGATGTTGAAATTAATTGAAAGGATATCACCTACAAGTTTCTATTAAATAAAAAAGTGGGTTTAGCACCTCAGCTAATAATAGTGAAGGTTATGCGTGAATGTCAATTAAACATTATTTTGATAAATTCCAAGTTTGTTTTTTTTTAATTTTAACTATTGTACCAACATCTAAAAAATAACAAATTCCTCTATCTAATTATAAGTCTTTTTTATATTGAGGAGAAGAACTATTTTTTGGATATCAGCAGTTTAAAGAAAACACACCGATTTGACATGATACATTTTTCTACTTAAAATGCTTACTTGACATATTTAAATGTTACAATTTCAAAAATAATAAATTAATATTCTTACAACGAATGTTATTTAAAATTAAAAACAGAAAAAATTGTTCGAGTTATTTTTAGCAGCCTTAGAAAACGATTTTAAATTTTCGGTTTCATCATATTATTTAAAAGAAACACACAAATACAGGATCTTCATTATACTGCCTAGGAAAATGAAGACATAAATCCAAAGTGAAATATCTCATCACCATCAGAACTTTGACCGTCATTTCAGGACAATAGATAATAACATACATTGTTACAAGTTCCAATGTATTAATGTAATGGTACGTCAAAACCATGCAGAAAACGAGAATTTATTTGCTGATTGTTTGCACCAGTCAGTATCACATTCCAAAATAGTCAGTAAAAGCATTGCAACAGAATGCAATATTTATTGTTGGTTTAAAGAATCGGTTTCAACAATCTGTTTTCTAGACATGTGGCTGTCGTCTTAAAATGAACATAAAATCACTATTTGGCGAAACGTCAAGAGATTTCTCAGTAACATCTCTTAAAACGAAGAAGATTGAACTTTAAACTGACAACGGTTGCGGAAGTTTACTCAATTGTAGGCACTTACATTACCCATGATGTTTCGAGTTTTACGGAAAATTCTTCTTTCCTTTTTTCTCAAATGTAATAATTAATGAAGCCATCACAATCTATGTGAAAATATATTGTGAATCGGGTCAGAATATTAACACATCAATATTTTGCCAAGGAGTTTTCCAAGACTTTGAAACTGTATTTACTGTTTATTTTGGAAGCATTCAAACAAGCTGTCACGTATTTTCTTGGAAAGAAAAATGATATAAAAAGTAGTTGTTTATCCATATATTTTCCGAGTTTAATGTTTAGATTACAGATTTTCTTTCTTTATACTTTCTGAATAAGCGTGCACTCTGAAAGTGCTCCTATTTTCAACAATAGTGCTTCTAGAACCAAGCCTGAATAATACTTGAAACATATGGGAAATTTCAATTTTATTTTTCAGTTCCGCAATCATTTTCAGACGCTAATATCATTATTTCTGAAAATTCAGCGGTTTCCGAGACAAATTACCACCACATAAAATTAGGATTCTTTGATTTGTTGAGAACTAGGCCATAATTCAGGTTTCTATTCAACCGAAGCGAATAAGAAATAGAAAACCGCCCCGACTATTTTCCTGCCATTGATAATTTGTAGCCCTATTGTTAGTCGCTACTGGAATGGTAAAAAGAAAAGCAAGCAGTGGTTTCTCTTGGATCCCGGTGACCTAAACCTTATCTCGATATGCTTACAGGGTACATAAATCTCCAAATTCGCAGATAGCCAACATCTCTTAATCATGACTTCAGTTTTAAATCTCGTTAACTAGCTTCGACCAACAATAGTTTTATTTCAGTGGTGGCACGAGATGGGGTTAGAGTTATGAAGCGAATCATTATTTTATAACTTGGTGGAGGTCATTATTTATTTCAGATAACATCGTTCGCTATCCTTTCGACTGTTTAGTTTGTGTCTGATTTATATTGTAATAATTTTAAAACTTTGAAGTGCTGACATCAGCGTCTGCATAAATGAAGATTTCACAGATGGAAAATCTGGGCGGCTCCAGTAATGAAGCCATTCAAACACGTGATTTGCTCGCTTATCATAATTTGATTCCTAGTTGGAAGTTTTGATTGGTTGCGTCGATATCAGCAGAGAGATCCTAATTTATCGAAATATGATTTGTAATAATTTTGAGCGATGGCTCAGATCGCATCGATATCCATCTTGAAATACGAGCGTAATTATTACCCCATAAAAGTGTCTAGCGACACTTGATCCTTCAGATCTATTTTGGTCCCGGTTAAAAATAGTTGCTTTTATCTTGTATCTACCGGAATAAATCTGGATCTTGGATCGGCCCCTCCATATTTCTTGGATCGGTATTTACTTACTTGATTTGCTAAGACGAGCCTCCAGTCGATAAAATGAAGTTATTCCCATTCGTGTTTGTTTGTTTTCAATCCAGGCTATGTAAATGTTTATCTATCAATCACCCTTGAAAGGCTTCTCCACGGGAGAAATGTCCCATACAGACTGGCGGATTCTTGCATTTCACCAAACCATCGATGCGACAACTCGCACCTTTATGTTCTACGACGAAATTACGGTCGGCCTCCGGGGAAATCACGTCACAAAATACAGTAATTGCATGTGGTACGGCGCCCCTGTGGAGGGGGTACACGCCATCAACATTTCATCACACGATTTTATATTACTTTACGGACAAAATTTGCAAATTGCGGGTGTAAAAGGGGAAACCTCCTGCGTGTGCGACAAACTTAATCAGGTTTTACGTGGTTTCATTTTTTACGATTGCCAACAGTTCATGTCTAATATTTGACATTTCAGATATACGCAATCGTGTGTAAAATTTTTATGGCCGTTCCAGCGAAACTGGAGAGTGCTGCTCATACACCCCGGCGTCAACAATAAGTGTTGAATAAGAAATATAAAAGCGGATGTGGTCCTGTAAATCTTGCCTTTAATATTTTTATTTCGACACAAGAGACATTTTTCGGCGTTAAAAAAAGCCGAATGGAGTGGAAATTATGACAGAAAATTATGTATCAGTTTATTGGTTTATAACATAGACGTAAACTTTCTTTTAAATAATTGTTTAAACGTTCAAACAAAAGTGGTTCCTTTCGAGAAAAAAACCATTGATGCCAAACATCAGTTTTTTAAATTATTTTGAAAAGTAATGAGGTTTTACCAAAAAAATTGTACGCATTCATGGTTCTTTAAAAATATTAACATCATTACCGCACTTTGTAAGAAGCCCTATATTTCTGTGGAAACTAACGTGCCATCAAGAATAAAATACCTCTAATTACCACTTGATGCGACAATGCTTTTTACCAGTATGTCGTAGATCGTTTCGCCTGTCAATCTAAAATTACATCACAGATGACAGATTAGGATGAAACTCAAATCGGACACTGTTAGCTCGAACATGCGTCTGGTAATCAGAATTATTTTATTTTTGATCAGTTAGAACCGAAAGCGTAGTCCGAAAAAATTGAAAGTTTTATCGATAAGGTACAATTAAATAACTTAAACTAATCATATTCTACTATTTTGGGGCCAATTTCCTGTCACAATAAACTTGTCAACTTTAGATTATAATCAACACTTTCAGGAGATAATTAATTTTTTATTTAAATAAAATAAAATGTAAAATGTTAATGTTTATTGTAACAAAAGTTGTCAGTTTAACTTCAACAAATTACTATACTATAGTTGTTAATACATTTTAATTTCGCTCACATTATAAAATAATTACTGGGAATTTGATTAACAGATATATTAAATCAGTAAATTTGACACTGACAGACCGAAAATTTGACTCAAATTAACAGAAGTACAATTTTTATAATCTTAAAATTGGAATTGGAATTCTAATTATGGGAACAGTTTGGTTTGATGAGAAAATGGCAGGACAATTGTGAAGCGTGATTGGCTAATGTTTAGGAAGTGTAACTTTTTAAGGAATCATATAAATTTCTTCGAATTGATAATTTGTTACAACATCCCCTGTATGTTCAATTGAATTTATAAGTGTACTGCATTACAAAAAATAAATATCTTAAAAATTGAGCATCATCTATGCTTAATCAATAATCAAAATATTTTCTGTCTTTTCTGTGTCTAGTTCTATTATTGGAATTTTATTGCTTTCTGAAGAATAATCCTTAGTATTAGAATAATTGTATATATATTACAATTGATTCCAAAAAAACAAAACAAAATGGTAATTTCAAAATTACTTCTAAGAATGGCAAAATTTAAGAAGAGTTATTCAAAAATAAGGTTATGGAAAAAATTTCATGTTTCGCATATTATTAAATTTTCAGATCAGTAATAAAATTTAAAAAAACTTCTTTATTCATCTGACCTATCTGTATTACCCAGCAAATTCTTGAAATAAATGAGTCTTGTTATATCAGTGATATATTAATTTGAAGTTTATTATGTTATATTTCCCTTTTTGTATTTATTAGTTTTTAATCTAACAGAAACAATGCTTTTTCAATTTTGGACACAGATCATTTAGACATCATAGTGGAGCCCTAGTCTAGAAACACTAACCTTGAATCTTATTTCCACAAGAAGATATGTAGATAGTTTCTTTCTCGCTCTAAATTGTAGTTGTTTTCTCAAAGTGTCACCTCTTTATAAACTTCCTACTCTTTGCCACAGCTTTACACATATTTTGCGATTTTAGCGAAAAGGGCAAGCATCGAACTTCTAGTAGGTACATACATGTCGCTCACTCACTCGCTTGTCCAAGTTATCCCTTGACTTTCACAATATGGGCTTAGTTATAGAGTAACTCGTAAACTCAAGTTCATGGAATTAATTAATTAAATTTTGTGGGTTTGTTCTAGATGTCATCGTCCGATAAAAAAAAACATAAAAAAGATAATTTTACGTTTCTTTTCCTGATCTATTTTACAACTTTGATAAAACCTGGTATATAAACAATAAAACTTGGCTTTAGCTCGGAAAGTGAACAATAATATTAAAAGTGACAGACCAAAAATGGTAACTTTTGACCCGTTTAGATAGTTTTCATAGAAACGTGTAGATTTTGCCCGGAAATTCACCCAAGAAAAAAATTAACCGAGATTCACGGCAGCGAGTTTTCTTGAATTTTGAAATATGTATCTTCCTTTATTTACTTTGTTATAATCTGAGGATGACTTTGTTCATTCACCTTCAAACGGTGTAATTATGAAGGAGATTATAGAAAATATATTTATTGCATTAACTTAAAAAACAATAAATATAAATTATTATGTTTGTCTAGTACTCCATACAAAATGATATTTTTTGAATTGTCTTGGAGGTAAGGTAAATTTAATTTTAATATTCTTATAATAACTGAACAATTAGCTTTATAAATTGAGTCCAATCGCATTATGATTGCATTAAAAAAAATTAACAATTTAAAAAATTTAAAGAAAAAATAAATACATATCTGTGAGATTATTACCCGCACTTTGCTACAACAAATGAAAATATAAAAGAATATACAAAACAAATGACAAGGCCATTATTTTCATGAATTTGTTATGACGTTCAAATCCGATTTTAATAATTTCTATTCGTACACTGAATAAAAATGATTTATTATATATAAAAGTAAAAAAAAAGAGTGAACCAGTTATTGACATCCCGAAAATGTCCTGGAATCATGATTCTCTATGTCAGAAAACGGTTGACGGGAAAGTTTTTAAATTTCTTCTTCCATTTAAAATAATTTCACCGAGAAGACCCTTGTACGTGTGATGATTAAAAGAGACAACTTTTACGGCTGTCGGACTGTTTGTATTATCTTCGGCCTAAAAATATTTCGAACGAATTCACTGTCGGAAGGAGGCAAAAACCCAACCGTAAAGATAACTCTTCTCGATAATGTGGCACGAAATTAGTCTTTTTTAAAAAGCTACCCACATTATAGTCATATTACTACAACATTTCGAATTTTAACGATGAAATAAAGATAATGCATCTCTTTCACGGCACCACCTCTAATAAGCTAGACAAGCTTCCGACATTTGCTTGATTTTTATTTCGGTTACGAATGATGATTGCGCTGCCGTTATTGCATCTGCTTATTGCAAGCATGCGTTTCTGCAGCATCCAAGAAACAATTTCCAATACTGAAAAGTAATATCCGTAGAGAACACGGAGGCAATATCATTCACACAAACCGATATGGAGAAACCAGTTACTGCACACATTTTTAATAACTCGAGATTGCTCGTAACAGTTTTAATATCAAATGACTTAAAAGCAGAACTTGTTGGCGAATACTCACTTAGGACATTTGATCACGAATTTGGGAAGTTGAACCAATTTCAAATGTTCCCTTAGGATTCTATAACATCCACTGAAGCGATGCACCGGGGAATCATTGAGGATTCAGTAATCACATTTCAGTACTGAATAAATAGATTATTACTGAAATCTGGTATAATCCAGATACATGTCCAATTAAAGATATACACACATATAACCACAAAAGAAGGTTTTCGTTACAGACGCGGCAGAAGAGATCAGCAAACTGAATCTTTGATATCCGTTTCTTCATCTTCGTCATCATGAAATTAGGTAATTTAATAAGCCATTGTTTTGAGTGTATCTTTGACTCACCATTTCAATTTCTATAAACACACTTCCATAGTTTCTAGACCTGGACAAACAAGCGACAACAAGGAAATGCGAAACCACAGTCTGATTTTTAGAAAATTGGGGCTCAATCTAGTGAACAAAGCTGCTGGTTTAAGCTGATACGGATCTGTTGGATAACATCCGCCGACTCTGTTACAGTGAAAGTAACGTGGTGAATTCGTCTTTTCGAATACTAAACGGTGATATTAAAGGGAAAAAAAATGAAAGAACATAAACCCGGTCTTTGCCGTATCAGTAGATTTGCAAATAGAAAAATCGGACAGGAATTCATAGAGCAATAACAATCCACAAAAAAATCGAATTTAGGGTAAAACTATACGACTTTATTAAATTTTCATGCAAATATGTGTGAATGAATTCATATGAAATTTTATTTATGTTACAGCAAATGATCAGCACAAAGGAGTTTGCCATCCTCCATAAAAGCTGTTCCATAATATTACTTGACAAGTAAGAATGAATTTTTCTAATTGTTATCTATGCACCATAGAATTACTCACTGCAGACGTCTAAATCACGCAGTAGTAGTTTCAGAAAGAAGCAACACGAGTTTTCACATGAGAAAAGCTTCACAAATTGCTCTTATTCGGATGATTCAAGATTTAACAAACTGTTCAAAAATGAACTGTGAACGCATAAAAGATAGAAATATTTTATTAACTATAACGCAAATTTTATATAAGTTAAAACACAAAAAATTAAGCCAATTTAATCTTAAAAATTAAGTAATTAACATTATTATAATGATTAACTATTATTCTGGATAAATTTTTCAATTTGTGAAATACCTAACGCAGGTATCAAGATATAACTGTCAAACCAATAGGATCAAAAGGACGCATCATAGAAGGATATGCCACATTCCTGATCGACCAACTTTAACACTAACAAATGCTAACATGTAAACAAAAGCCCTTCTTGTGCATATTGCCCTCACGTATCCGTGTGCAATAGACCTTGTTAAGTCAGCCACCATGAACAACATAATAGAACAATTCGCGTAACATTGTTAATGAACATCCATCGAGAATCAAGTTTTTGAAATAGTTTGGAACTTGACAGTATGACGAATTTTGAAACTTTCAACAATTTTAATTTTTAGGCAACTTTGTCCTCGTTAAATTAAAGTGCCCCAACGCCTACCATGGGAATCGACAATTTTTCTAACAGTAATGATTTATCTATCGACTTTTTTCTGACGTTGCACCACCCAATAATCACAATAAATCAAAATTGTTGAACTGGATGTAGGAAGAAGTCAAATGCAAAAAACACGGTGCTAACATAAGGAAGTTACCGGTTTTATTGTGCATGGTTATTGTTGTTACTGAATAGGTAAACTCTTTCTGGAGAATATAAATTGTGGGCGGTGAGTGGGCAAAATTGATAGACAGGAAGACAGGTTACAAACCGCTATCCATTTTTCTTTACAATTTTGTAGAAAATAAATTCATGATCACATAATGCATAATGCTTCTCGAGTACTGAAATACTCCAAAGCACCGATTTTATTGAAGGTTAAGATCTTAGCACTAACTGGCATTGGCGCTGGGCTAAATATGATTTAATATCTATACCTGCACCGGCCTTGAGACGTCGGCTAACTCTGGGCGAAATATTTTTTAATTCAATAATTATTCTGACATTAACATATTCAATGGTATGACACAATGACTTTTATTTTTTCGGTTTGCATCATTTGTTATTTATCGGTGATGCCAAAACAACGAAACAAAACATAAGTCACGCGCGTCTGAAAAATGTGCGATTTTTTTAAAACTTCCAACCCCTGACAAAGAAAGAATAAATTCTTCCACCTGCAAGAATTTATCTACATCAAATACCTGAGCGGTGGGTGTATGTAATATTTTCGTGGTTTTTAAAATGCACCACAAAGATTATCTGTTTCGTTCTTTCCCTGGCAAACAGGCAGAAAAATAAGGAGAGACTAATGATATTCTATTATACCTGCGAAGCAAGCTAGGAACGACATTTTAAAAGTGTTCTTAGAAACGAGAGGCATGCTGGGATGAACAATACAACCTTGCAGGGCCGCAAAATAGCTACAGGGGATATTACCAGACGTCAGGGGGGCGTTCTAGAAGACGGTAAGACAACATGATCCTCCAACCAGTTTTTCCGCGTTGTGCATCGAATTTGAATTACAAATACACTCTCGCGGCTAAACGAGACAATGCCGGTCATTCGCTGCATTTACTAATGGAGCAATTTTTTCCAACAGTATTAAAACCCCACAAACTAGTTTAAACAAGACAAAACAGCAGCACTTTCCGATCAAAGTGCGAACAGTTTAGGCCCCCTCGCGAAACATTAAGTCATACAATAGTGAGGAACGTACGAAGAGTCCTTCAATTTTGCACAATTTCCGATATGGAAATCGATCTGCCCTAGGGGACCCAGTAAATATTCATGGCTGCAGCAGGCAATCTACTGTGGCAGAGGCGATGGGGTTTAATTTTTACGGTCCCCCTTCGACTGCAACAATGCAAACAACCGCGTTGATTTCACGTTTAATGTGACCCTTGTAGGTGTGAACTATATATAGAAGGGCAAGATCGGCACGTAAAGCCTTTTTAAGTTCATCTGGCGAAGTGGCATGGGATCGCCCTTGCCGGTTAATTAACTCGGAGCAGAACCCGGCTCGCCGGTCATTACCGAAATGACCTCTGCAAATTAGCTCTGGCTGCGCCATGGCGGCGCTGATTTATTTTCAATTATTCTTTAACGAAACGTACGGGGCACTAGAATTTACCTACCATCTCTGATTATGCCATGCCGAAAACTGATACGGCCCGACCGCAAAGTAAAAAACTCCAACTTTATAACCCTTTTTTGAGAGGATTCGCTGCTTTAATAGCCAAAGGCCGCGGGTGGGAATTATCACAGTTGCTGTAGAGTGAAAAAAGTGACTACGGTCCACAGTTCGAAACACAGCAGCAGAACAAATCCGCACTTTCGGACTAATAAGAATATGCCAAAATATTGTTATTATCATTTACACGGTTTTTTACAATGAGCCGATGGTTTTCAAACTCAATTTCTCATCACAATAAAATAATCCTTAAATATTTGCATGCGGTGGTTTATTGTAATTCTTGGTTTATTATAATTCTTTCACGCTATTTTACAGCCTAATTCATTTTTCTGTTAATGTAGATGGATAAACTTCTAATTTTCAAGAAAAATAATGACAAAATCGTTTATTTTTTTATTTAAATTGTTAATTTATATTTTTGAGTTTAAAGATCATGGAATTATATCTACATCCATGATCTTTCTTGCTTGTTTTTTAAGCACGGGAGCAGTAATTTCTCTACCACTGTATTATTTTTTCTTATTG
Source organism: Asbolus verrucosus (assembly GCA_004193795.1). Lineage (NCBI taxonomy): Eukaryota > Metazoa > Arthropoda > Insecta > Coleoptera > Tenebrionidae > Asbolus > Asbolus verrucosus. The sequence continues at coordinate 1,253 of QDEB01048191.1, read as the reverse complement.
TGGTTATGGGAAAAAAGCGAATTACGTATTGGTTTCATTTTCATTCCTACCCGGTGATTCTGATAAGTCACAATCATTTACTTCAATAAATATAAAATATGTTTAAGTTATTTTTGAAGATAGAAATGGACAATAATAATTACCTACTGGTTAAAACATATTATCATAAGTGATACTACGAATGACTATGCAAATTATCGGCAGTTTTCAGGCTTAGATTAGAGGTGGTTTAAATTTGGAGAAATTACAAATATTTCACAGTCTGAGGGGCTTTAAAATAGCTTAAGGCAAAACGTGAAATTAGCAGGAGTTATCTGAAGTATTACAAAGACAAAAATACAAGACTAAAAAAACCTAATTTCATTGATCCAAATTGCAAACATATCATAGTTATAGTTGTTGTATATCTTTGATATGACAGACACGATACCTTCTTTTAATATATTCTATCATGCTGAAAATTCAGTGTTCTGCGAAATATATTATTGAACTACAAGTATTAATAGGATTAGATCTTTCCTTTAAATTAAATAGTTTACAGGTTTGGAAAATGTTATATTTCATTTCATAATTCAATTGTTTTACATTTTTAATAGTTAATTTTAGAAAACGCTTTAATTTTTTATAAATACAAAACAAATGTAAATTGAATAATGCTAAACATACTTATCTGCGAAAAGATTGAATTTGTATCAAAAACTAGAAAATACGGAGTCTATATAATTAGGTCATTTTCAGTTGAACAGAAACTGAGAACTTGTTTATGTAACAATAAGCCTTTACCCAAAATTACTTACTGCAACCAAGTTCATTTTTGTATCTTTTACATTTACCAAAACAAATAACTGCGCTATCAATCATTTCAGTATATAACATTACGTATACATCATACAGCTGTTGCAGCATTGCATTATCTGATCAATAAAATTCTTAATCAAACAGATTTGAATTTAAATGAAATGATACCATTTACAAAACTTTTGGAGTGTTATCCTGCTTCATTTTAGAAGTATAGCATCCAGAAGATAACCTGATGAAAAAATATTTGCCATCGGCAATCTCGGAAGCCTGTGCACTTACCTACCTAACCTCACCTGATTTTGGGTTTGACAGTGAGATAATTGACAAAACATTTGCTTTCAAACTATTGTAAATATTGTAGGTATTGTTGAACTAGAGACCTTAACTAGTTTGTGATGACGGATATCGTTCAACCGATATACTCGTTTTAAACAACAATATACATAGGTGTT
>QDEB01048160.1:0-10206 GCA_004193795.1 Asbolus verrucosus | reverse complement strand
TTAAATTTTATATCTACAATTATTACAGGATTCTCAGAAATTGTTAATTTATTCATTATTCACTAGTGGTTAATAATAAAAAATCATTCACCCGTTTCTACGTGTAGGTAGAGAAACGGAATTTCACAGCATTCTTGTATGTATGAAAATATGACGATATAATCCTTATTTATTTTTTTTGGAATAACATTACTGAATTTAATACATTGATAAAAACCACTTTGCTCCGTCAGACTAGTGCAGTGTGACGCTGACGATGCCACATGTACAGTAATCATGCTTTATTAACTGTACTTTAAAATAATTACTGTGCGAATGAACAAAGCAAACACATTCAAATATAGAAAATCCAGCAACAGTTAATAATCCTAACTTTTTGAAAGTAACAACAAAAACCTCGTTCAAACAATAGTCCCAAAACAAATGCATACTTCATCGGTGAATAATTTTTTTTTTTTAATTATTTAAGTAGAAATCAATACGTACTTAGTTTATTACATACTTTTTCAACATATGTATCCCATTTTAAGTTTTTATTTATCGTAACTCCTAAGAAGTTAACACTATCATGAAATGTAAATGTTTCATTTTGTATAGAAATATCTGCCATACAAGCTTCTCTATGACACATGTGCTGAAACAGCAATAAATTACATTTATTTGCATTAATCTTTAAGCCATTTTCTTTAAACCAACTTTCAGCTAAAGGGTAGCTCATTTTAATACCTTCCACTGCATCGGAAAAATGCCTGTCTGTTACAAGTAAACTGGTATCATCTGCATATTTCATGATGTCAAATGAGTTTTGAACTGCTATATGAGCAATATTAATTCATTATAAATAATAAATAGGAGCGGTCCTAGTATGCTTCCTTGGGGAACTCCAGCTCTAATATTTCCATTCTCTGATATAAAGGCAAGACCATTACGCTTTATAATAACTTTTTGTTGATTACGACCACTCAAATACGAAATGATCCGCTTCAATGCAACACCCCTGACTCCGTATGTCTTCAATTTCCAAATTAGCAATTGGTGATTAACGTTATCAAGGGCTTTAGATAACTCTAAAAAAGCTGCCGTAGTTACTTTCCCAGTGTCAGTCACCTGGTATACTTTTGAAATAAACTGAAATATTGCTGTAGTTGTAGAGCGCTTACTTCTAAAGCCATGTTGTTCATCAACAAGAATAATTTTAGTATTTAAAAATGATGTTAAACGATTTGAAAACATTTGATTTGATGAAAACGATTTCACAAGAAATTTTTGTGAAACTTGATAGAAGACTTAAATATCTATATAGGTCTATAGTTTTCACATAGAACAGAGTTACCTTTTTTAAACATAGGCGTTACAATGGTTAACTTTAAATTAACAGGAAATTTTCCTTTATCTAACGATTCATTAATGAAAAAGTCCAATGGAGCTATAATATACTAATGGTGAACTAATAGGCGAACTAATGGTGGTTTGGTTATATTTAATCTTTTCAATATTAACACAAGGGAAATTCGTACTGTTTTCATTAATAATATTCCAAGTTTCTTTAGTCTTATTTTCAGAATTAGTTATAACATGATTAAAGTATTTTTTCTTTTTAGGTTGAATCATGATTGAATAACTTGTTTTACATTGCTTGCATAGGTCTTTATACTCAGATTTAATTTTACAAAATTTAGCAAAAAAATTTACTGTTTCTTTCATAAAGCGCAGTTCATCATCAAACCATTCATTCTTTTCCAGACGATTGCTATTATATTTCACTATACAGAGTGGAAAACTTAGTTTAAAATAATATAATAACTTATCAATAAATTGTGAGTACTGTTCATTAACATTAAATGTTTGATATACTTCATCCCAGTTCTCATTTTGAAGGAGTATATAAAATTTTGAAAAATTATTCCTACTGTAAATTCTTTTATATGTAAAACTAGGGAGCAATGTATCAGTTGTCACAGTATAATTTAATAATAAGGCCATATGATCTGAGATATGAGTATTTAACACTTTTACTGTAAATTTAAAATTTTTTTGAAATATAAAAATTATCAATACACGTTGTTGAAGTTTTTATCAACCTAGTAACATTCATAACAACCATAGATATATTATATGTATTTAATAAATTTCTTACTTTTAACCTATCTTTAACACATCCATATTGAAATCTCCACATATGATTAAATATTTGCACTTGTCTACTGCCTCTAATAATGAATTTTCTAAATACAATTCTAATTTTGCTAAATACAATTTCAACACTGTTTCGGGTGGTTTGTATATAACGATGGTAATACACTTAGTTTTGTTACATAGTGAATTTACAGCAGTATATTCAAAAACATTTTCTTCAGACATATTATTCATGCTAGTAGGTACACTCTATTACATTATTCACATCTTTCCTAGCATAAATCACAACACTGCTATACGAAAACGAATTTATCCTACAAAATTTAGATACAAAATAATAATTGTCTAAAATATAGGAAGTAATACTGTCGACAGTCTGCCATTGCTCACTTAATAAGATAAATTCCGGATATTCTAACTCATACGTATTATCATTTAATAAATTTATGGACGTAGATAAATATTACATATTTTGTAGTTTCTGCAGTAGAGTTCCTTGGATTCTCTGTAGTTGCTGTGTTTTTTGCATTAGTAAATAAGTGCCGATTCTTCAGCTTCAAATTTTTATTGAGATATTGTTCAGAATTTGAGGAAAATTTTTCCCACTGAAGTTAAATCTCTTTACATGTAATGATACCTTTGAGCCAGAACTCAGCCTTCATAATATTATCATTTGATTCAAAATCAAACCCAATGCAGAAAGACTGGGTATCACCTTTACTCGACAATTTTTTCACAACAATATCAATAGTTTCAGGTCGATTTTTCTTTATATATTTTGTAATGTCTTCAGTGCTGGTATTCCTTAATGTATTGCCTACGTAGATCCAGCCCCTTTTTATTTTTGGTACAGCAGTAAAATTTGCATCATTTGCTGCGTCCGCAGTCCCAGTGATAGTGTTAACATTTCTACATTTTTTCTCACTGCAGGTTGAAATTCACCTTCCTTTTCGAGAAGATTTATCGCTTTATTGTCAACTACATTTTTATAAGAAACAGTTAATGACGTACTAGGTCGTGGTCCAGATAGAGTGAATGTTGAATTTACATTTTCATATTTATTAACATTTTTACCTTCACCTGGTGATATTTTTTTGTAGATATTTGATTTTTATCGTGTTTTATTTCTTCAGCTACTTCGCTGTTTTTAAAATCAGTTGATAATGGAGACCGATAATTTCCTGTTTCAGGCCATCATGTTTTGGTTTTCAATAATATCATTTTCCCTCAAAATTTGATTTTTGCTGACTTAAGAGACATCAATAAATTTAACACATTTGAACTAATAGCACTGCGCGTACCTCAAAACCAGAGCACATTATTTTTTTTCCGTAAATCTTAATTCTGAAGCCTTAAATTTGAAACGTTCTGGATGTATTATGAGATCACACACACCCCCACACGTTAGAGCTTCGCTTTCATCTTTAATTTCTAGTGCACATTATTGGATGCATAATAAGCACCCAGAAATATAGTATTACAAAACATTATTTTAATTTTCAATAAGTCTACTTCCGTTTGTAATTGTATTAAAACTAAAAATGAATCAAAAATTATAGCGTTCCGGCCTTTTCGGCCTTCGTTTTTGAAGTTATATTTTCGCAGAAAGTGGTTTCTCCTATTGTGAGTCTAAATATCAGTTTTGATCCAAATCGGTTTAATGAGGCAAAAATATAATGTTCTAGCAAGTGCTCCTATTAGGAGTCTACACTAATTTTGATCGAAATCGGACTACCGAATCTAAAGTTATATCGTTCAGGTTTTTATAGCCTAGATTTTCAAGATCACCGTATAATAATGTATGTCAAATGATAAGGATATAATGGAAATGTTGGTATTAAGTTTCTGGTATATGGTCGAGTTAATTTAGGTCAACTCAGGTCCGCTCAGGTTAATTCGGGTTAGTTCAGGTTAGTTCGAATTAGCTGAGGTTAATTCGGGTCAGCTCATATTAGATCATATAATTTTAGTCAGGTTAACTCAGGTTAGCTTTCAAATTTGATGGAAGATCATGTTATGTGTGGTTCGATTCGTTGATGTTAAATTGGATCAAATTCAACAGTATTAGGCTGATATTTCCTACCATTTTCGAGAAAACTGGATTTTCCTGTCAAGATTTTTCTTTTTCATGTAGTTTCCATTCGATTTTAACGACAAATGTGTATAATTTGACGATTTTGTCTTGAATATTAAGGATTGAAGAATGCACATCGCATCGAGCCGCAATATCCATGTGTCATATGGAGGTGTTGGACTGAAATAAAGAATGTATATGTGTAAGTGGCATTTTGATATTGTTAAGAAGTGTAATTATAAGATTAAAATAAATAAATTTTAAGTGTCCAGGTAAACGTCAGTCATAAGATTAAAATTAAATTAAAAGATTTGAAGCTTAATATTCAAGTAGCAAAACTCAAAAGGGTTTTATTGTATTATTTATTGTAAGACCGAGACAGAAAAATATTTTTGTAAAGCAAGATTCTCTCTAACCGTTGAGTTGGCAACTTATACTAAGTGACATGAAAATCAGAACACCCAGTAATAGTTAGAATATTTTAATAATTTTTGACATACATGTTCATTAAGGTGAGATAAGTAAACGATCAAAATTTGAAGTAAATCGGAACGTTTTTTTTGTGTTAATATGGCTTCTTTTTTTTGTTGGCAAAGATAGATGTTTTAGCTGCAAGTCGTTGACTGTTAAAGAGTGCAACTGTTAGAGAATCTGTTTGTACTGTTCATCATGCCAAGAGCAAGAAGACAGGCAAATTTCCATCAACTTACTGGATTTAATAGAGGGCGAATAGTGGGTTTGAAGGAAATCGGTTTATTCTTCAGAAATATTGCCACTAGAATGAACAGAAGTCTCAGTACTGTGATATGTTGTTGTCAAGCTTGATTCCAAGAAGGCCGAACACGCAGAGCCAGAAGCACAGGACCTCACCCCAGAACCACAGACGCAAAGATCGCCACCTTAGACTAATGGCTCTGAGGGATCGCTTTACTTCGACAAGAGCGATCGCGGACCAGTGGTTCACAGAATATGGAAGGACCATTGAGATGCGTACCGTTTATCGCCACATACGAAGTTTTGGACTGGTCTCATACCGTCCTCATTTTGTGTTACTCCTAACTCCTGAACATCGACAAAACCGATTGGCGTGTTGTAAAGAACGACGGCAATGGAATACGATTGTCTTTAGTGACGAATCCAGATTCTGTTTGGGCATACATGATGATCGGGCTAGGGTAAGAAAGCGACATGGTGAAAGACGTGATCCTCAGTTTTCAGTGGAAAGGCATGTGCACCGCACTGTTGGAGTTATGGTGTGGGGAGGGATTGCTTATAGAAGTAGGTCCCATTTGATTTTCATCAGAGGCAATATGACCGCCCAGCGTTACATAAGGGAAGTAGTGGAAAGTCATGTTTTACCCTACCTCAGGACCCTTCGCAATCCACTTTTTCAGCAAGATAATGCGCGACCACATGTAGCCAAAGTTACGTTAGAACATTTTCAACAAAATGAAGTCAATTTGTTGCCTTAGCCACCTCGTTCTCCCGATCTTTCACCCATTGAACACGTCTGGGACATTATGGGTAGAAGATTGCTCAATTTACCTCGTCCCCTACAGGCTCTGGCAGACCTTTGTCATGAAGTACAGGTAGCCTTGGATGCTATACCTCAGGAGAAATCGACCATCTTGTAAGAAATCACATTACTGATTTCTTTTCGGATNNTTCAAATTTTGATCGTTTACTTACCTCACTTTAATGAACATGTATACCAAAAATTATTAAAATATTCTAACTATTACTGGGTGTTCTGATTTTCATGTCACTTAGTATATATTGTAAATGTTTTGAAGTTAACTTTACTTATCACTCTTAGTTGTTCAATAAAATAAAGTTGCCCTTTTCATTAATTTAGGTTGAGCTGCATAGTGCTGTACGATGGAAATATTGTGCTCAAATCGACAATCAGAAATATTACAGATATCTTGAACCATTTTCGAGAAAATGTAATTTTTCTAAATGAGCATCCGTAAATCAAGTTTGTTTTTGACATAACATTCTTTATTGTATATTGAAACTATAAAATTTGAGAGTGTTATCTTAAATTATGTTATATTTTAGGGTGGGTGTTGCATCCCCTTTCGGGGCACAATGTTCATATCAGTTTACCTCCCTGGGATGGAACAAGGAATGTGTATCTGAAAGCTACATTTCGATTTACTTACGAGAAAATTTGATTTTTACGTTAGAACTTTGAAAGCTAGTAACGCATGCACGCAACAACGGATATTGATTTTTTTTGATTTGCTTCCATTCGATGGAAGACTAAAGACAAACAGGTGGGCGCACCTCCGACAACCCTTGGAGCTACAATGACCATTAACGAATCTACGAATCAGATAAAGAATTTATATACAAAATTTGAATTCGATAGTCAAAACGTTCTCAAGTTATCGCTCGGATGTCCCAGAGGAGCAAGCGACATGGGAAAAACCAAAAGCACTTTTCGCTAATGCTCCTGAGTTAAAACGTTCACAGTCTTAGCCAATTAAATGGTTATCAGTTGATATATTTTCCATATTTTAATTATTTCTATTTTTATCTTTAATTTTTGTATGCCTACTTTCATGACCTTGAATTTATTTTAAGTTACATGTCGTTTTTAAGTTTTTCTTGTTATAAATGTAATTACATCTTTTTTTAATTTAATCTTTTTGCATATATTTTGCTACAGCGCCGAGAGTTAATGACGTTTACCTAGTCCTTGGAAATCTCTTTTAATATTTCAAAATGTTTATATTAGATGACTAAAAAACTACAACAAGCTCTTTGTCAATAATTGTATTTCCCCAAATTTCAATTTCCTAGTTTTAAAGTAAACGACATCATTTTGGTTCGGACCATAAGTGGTGGGACAGCCTGTATACATGTATGTAACCATTAGGCGTATATAAAAAAAAATATCTTTCAACAAAGATTTTTGTAATACTAATAAGCAAACATATGTTTAAAAAAACATACTAAATCTCTTTCTTTTCAAAGGCGCCGAAAGTCCTTATAGAATTGATTTTTGCGTAGTTATGTACTGAGCATGCTTATAACTTGGTTTCCTTTATTGCCAGTTCCATTTACCACAGATCAAGTAAAACAACTATATAATCCTATATTTCTTATTCAAGTAAGGTGTATTAATTTAATACATTTATTAGTAATATATGTAAAACAACAAAAAATTTACCCAATAATAACTTACTTCATTATGTTTTTTGTTACTAGGTATAGTTCAAAATCCATTTAGGTTTTTAAAAAGACAACAATTGAAAATGGGAATAACACGTTCTATTCCGTTACAAGCTGATCAGTTGCCTCCTCAAAAGGTATAATTTTGTACATTATTATCTTAACATTTTTCAGTTAATTAACTTATCGTTTTCTTAGTTAAGTGATTTCAAACAATTAGCTATTGCTCCTACAGAATACAATATTCCTGAAATTCCACAAAAAAGGAGTTCAACTGACAAATTCTTCTTGGTATTATTGGCTATTTCCCTAATTGTGCTGGTAAAAATTAAAGTTTCAAAAGCATCTGACTTCTTTAACCATTTTCTGTTTTTAGTTTATTCTTCTTATTTATACTCTTAGTTATTCGGATATAAGAAGATATGGTGGTTATGACGACTGTGGAAATCTTTGCGGTGAAAAAAACGAATATGTGGCCGGTATTAACTGTTCTGGAAAGGACATGACCGATTTCAAGTAGCTCAGTTACTTATAAAAAGAACTTTTATTTTCAATTTTTTATTTCAGGTATTTACTTTATAATAGTATTGTTGATGAATTAATTAATTCTTCATCAGGTGAGATAAAGAAATGTGTGAAATCATGTAATGATGAAGAAGATAATATCAGGTAATTTAAACTTTAATATTTTCCACTTACAATTTTCCTAATTTATATTTTGTGATATAATTATATTTGTTAAAAATTATAGTTTTTCGGCTTCTCTAAGTGTGATGTTCATAAAAAGTGATTTTAAATTAATTATATTTCACCAAAGTAAATGGTGTTGGTCTAAAATTGAAAAGGAGTTACGTTTAACGATAAAAAATTCTTTAAATTAAAACTGAATTTATCTGTAACTGAATTTAACTATGTAAGTTAACTTGTGATGCATGTATAAATAATATAGATTTGCAGCCGGTTTTATGCGATAAAGTGGATTTAAAGAACTGAATGGAGGTTTATACTATTTGAATAAAAATTTTTGTTTTGCTCTAAAAATGCTCATAAATTCAAGTAACTTTTAAATTTAACATATGAAAAATAAGACTAAACTAAATATGTTTAAACGTGTAAATACCTTTCTTTTTTAAAATGTTGATCATACTTTTCTTTTGATAAGTTTTTATCCAAATTTTTGTCTTCAGAGGTAAAAAATAAACACGTTAATGGTACGCTGAGACAAATGGGTATTAATTTTTAATGAGAATGTTGAAAATGTTCAATTTTTGTGAAAATGATGATTTCTCAACCAAGGCCATTATGAATTTCATATATCAAACAGCTTTTTAAAAATCTGTATGAACCACCATGGGCTTATTTTGAAAAAAACTATTATTTGATTGTTTTTTAAAGACCTCTAATCAAACAAATTTTATACGTAAAATTTGACATTCATTTTTTTCGATTTATGTTTATTACCAAAAATCGCTCAGCAATAAGCTTGATTTAAAAATACATTTTTAATAAAAAAAAACTTTTTGTCAAAAAGGCACTGTAAAGATATTCTTGGACTCAAAATTTTATGTACAATCTAAAAATATATGGGGTGTTCCATTTAAAATAAGAAAGTTGTGTTTATTTTCGGCGAAACTTAAAACCCAAAATAGTTAAGGTTAGCCATGTTTCTTTTACACCCGGTGTATACAAAATTACACTCAACTGTTATGATTAATGTTATAGTCAATTTTCCTTAAGTGGTCGACATTCCCCATTTATATGCATTCCCACTCGTTTTAGATATAATATCGAGGGAAGTCGATGTAAACCAGAATTTGGATCAGATGAAATGAGTGAATCTGATCAAGAAATGATTTCAGAAGCCACAGTAAGTTGTTAAACGGACAATATTTTACCTCAAAGCTTGTCATTTTTAAATTTAAGGACACTTCAGAAAGAATTCAAAGCTCTTTGGATCTAATATTTGCATTGATGGTGTTTTGTGCTGGTAAGTTTTTTTTTATCTACTTATGTAGATCCCAAAAGAATTGTTATCAAAGAAGCCTTTAGAACATAGAATATTTATGATTGAATCACACAATCAACAGCTAAGCGCTGGTATACCTACATCTGGTATAAGAAATAGTATAACATTAGTTTTAAACGAAAAACCTAGACAGTAGGTACATTGTTATTAAACAAAAGCTGTCAGTTCAAAACTGTGTGGTTTAATCACAGATGTCGCTTTTGTTTTTCATGAATGCCTATAACAACAATTGTTTTTGAACATTCTGTATTTGTGATTGATTACAAGTATATGCCATTCGCCCGTGAACACGATGTCACCATGAGTAAATGTCACTGAAACGTTTATACTTATTATACCGAGCGGTCAACATAATTTGTAATCGAGTTCTCCATGGAAATATTTTCGTATGTCGTTGATAAAACCACGCTGATTACACTGTGCTAGCTGCAANNCAAATAAATCAAATAAAATGACAAGAGCAAACGAGAAAATGTCGGAAGTGGCAATTTTTAAATTAAGCCATTTTGAAATGGTTACACAACTGAAGTTCTTACAAGAACTGATTTTATACTGGAGTTTTTCAAAACCAAACACCCAAAAAAATTCAGAGAACAGTGAACAAAAAGTAGTGAGCTTAAGACACCGGTGGAGAAGGTAGCGTGGCAGTGTTTCAGGTGCCAAGTGTACCAAAAATCTGACAACAAAGGACATGGCACACATCTTATGGGCTTTTGGAGACCATGTAATAAAAAAACTTAATTTTTTTTAACAAAATAAATACCAAAATAAGCAAAGGATATTATAAAAA
>QDEB01048136.1:1852-15969 GCA_004193795.1 Asbolus verrucosus | reverse complement strand
GTAACCTAGTTTTTGCAGAAAGGATGAATGGCTCTAGATTAAAATTGCATGGTCAAAATGTGAATCAATTAAAGAGAAACAACTCATAAAACATTCACCAATATGCATTAAGCCAGATTTCTTAGAAGATAATTATTTTAAAGATTTTGTCTGCAACTTTATCACTGTGTTTGTTCCAAAGTAATGTTATATCCAGATTGATTCCTGAAAATTTTGCATTGTTAGAAAGATCTGATGGTGCATTCTTCTTTAATGAAAGAAGAATGTTTATTGTTTTCTCACTATTTAAATATAGACAGTTTGTAAGAAATCAGCATTCAACTAAAGATTACGTAATTTTCATTTGCGCATTTCATAAGATCCTCCTGTATGATCAATAGAAGTGTCATCTGCATATAGTTACATTTGCATCATGTAAGAAGTATGGTAAATCATTGATATAAATCAAAAATAAAATTGGTCCTACAATGGAGCCCTGTGGTACATCATAAGAAATTACACAATCCTCTGACTGATGATATTCACATATCCTCACGGATACCGCTATCAAGTGATGAGACTTTTAATCCAGGGTAATTACCGCCGTCTAATAGTTATCATTTTGACGCAGTTCAATACTAATGTTCAATGTGTGATTTATGTTAACAAATTGTTTGATTATATGCCACGGGCATAATAATATTACCTTTTGAATTTTACCAATTATATGTTTATATCACGGATTAGCGATTTGGTTATTATACCTGTAAATGAAATAACTAACGGTAAAAATTTTAATTTTCTCAAGATTCTTTCAATTTTTAATTGCAACAGAAAGCTATAAATTTATATCGATTTTTGTGTTATAGGTCTGTCTGTAAGAGGTTGTGTGAATTTGATACAGCAATTTCTAAAAGATATACCTGTCGGTTCTGTCTATCAAACACAATGACATCAGGAAAATTCTTATCAGCTAAAAAAATCGCTCTAAAAAGAGTATTATCTTGAGCTCCACCCAGAAAATATTTTTTTAATATAAAAATCTGATTATGAAACAAAATTTCCAAGTTTAACTTGACTTCTCCTATCATTTTCTCAAGGTAAAGTGAGTCTTTCTTTGGTGAAGTTTTCAAATATATATTTTAAAGTCAAAATCATTACTTTTGTTTACAATTTTGTTTTCTATATTATCAATCTATTCGTCATCTGCATTGTATTCAATATTATTAGACCATATATTTGAACAATAATTTGTTAATGCATTTAAACTGGGAATTCCATTGTTACTTAAATTTTGTATGTCTGTAAGATTTTTATAAAAACTTTTTCCGTTATTTACAAATTGTTTATTTTTATATTTTTTACGAATTGATTCTTTGTATTGTTCTAATCTGTTAAAATATATGGTTAGCTTTTACTGTAGGGTGTCTTTATTTTCTTTAATTTTCTTTAATTTCAAGTAGTGAATTTTTATATTCATTGTTGACCGTTATATTTTGTTATAGATATATAATTTCGGATGTCATTATTATTCACACTGATTTATTCCATCGAGATCTTTCCTAACTCGATCAATTAGATTGTTTAATCATTTTTCCCATTTTGAGATCTGTGCAGAGGTTTTATTTCTTTCGTAAATTTCCTTGTTGTTAAATTTAATAGTAGTTACAACTCCACAATAAATTATGTTATGTAATTCCTGAAAAGATGTATTCTTATGGAAGTATTTAGGCAAAATAAATTGATTGAAAATGTCTATAACTGCAAAAAGTTTTTTTGAGTTTTTTTGCTTTGGTAATATAGGTCTACTAAACGGATCTGCATTACTAAACTGTGTTAGTGTTGCAATAAATTCATTTTCAAGTTGTTTTTTGAAATTTGTATGATTTATTACATGGATATCATTTTTGGTCATATAATTAACTTGTGAAGTGTCAAAAATATTTATTGTTGGTGTAACTGTATTGGAGTCAGAGGAGAAGTCATCATGAGAATTAGATTCATTTCTGATTCATGAAAATATGCTGAGTTAATAAAGTTCGCGTTTTCCAAAAAGTTATTGTTTGTAATTCTATCATCGCTAAATGACATTTCATTTCTAATAATCTACTTTTTGAGCTTTTCCTATATAAGGTGAAGAATATAAATTTTTTAATAAGTTTTTTACAATGGTTCTTCTCTAATCGGCTTGAATATTGAATTGGTGGTATTATGATGAAATTCTTCATATAATTCAAGACAGTAATTACTTACATCTGTTTCCAAATGTATAATACATACAGGGTACATCGATAACATAAGATAGAATAAATTATATGCAATTGGTACTCATATTTACTTAATTGAAATTAAAATCATTTTTAATTAAAAAATTTTTATGATTAAATTTTTACAAAATTCCGACTATGAAATCTGTAAGAATTTCTAAATCACAGATAATATGGAATTAATTAATCAACAGAAATAAAAGTATTGGTTTATAATTTATATCTTATTTTATATGAAATTGTTGGAACTTTTTTTGCTGGCAATACATTTTTTATAAACCCATAATACTAACATTTTAATTGGTACATATCTAATGAGATTCGAGAGACCATGTAATAAATTTGAAATTAAGATATGCTATAGAAAATAAGCAAATAAGATGTTACTATTGCGACAATTTGCCATCTCATTTAATTTCGCTGTAATCATTGATTAAATATTTGACAGTATTTACAATTTATTTTCAGTATTTGGTCAAACGGGGCTGTTGCCAAATATTGCGTGTCTACGAATCCAAAGAAACATTTTCAAACACCAAATTGTTTGACCTGATACAGCCAGACACCCAAGCGTCATGAGAAAATTCCAAAAATTTTAATAAGAAATGCTCAGTTCAAATTTATATGCAAATAGCAATATGAATCCGCAAGGGCTAAAACAATCACCACATTTGAATTTTTCAAAAAGTTTGATACGCTCCTGGTTTAAACTTGTAATTTTTGTTTACAACCATCAAGTACACGGTGGACCCAAACACTTGTGAAACTCAACTAATTTGACGCCGACCATACTTGTAATTAGAATTATTGTTACGAAAATTACAAATTTCATTTATTGTTTTATAGTCTTCATAAAGCCAACGTATCAGCAATGATTATTATTTAGAGTGGTTCGTCGTTTATCCAACAGCTCTCTAATCACACCGAGACCTTCACATTTATGTGAATGTTGTCAATTAGTATTAGCTTAATCTGATTATCTTCTAATTTATGACAATCAAGCTAATTTTCATTATCCTGTTCACAATTAGAAATGTAAAAAAAGATGAAATCATTATTTCTCAGGGCCGCAAACCAAACAATCGATTGTATTTGTGCCAAATATGGCTATGATAATATTTCGTGAAGTAGATAGAAATTAGAATTTTAAAAATTTTGTAAAATTGTCTAAGATGATTAAAGATATTTTAAAATAATTTTGTAAGTCCTTAAGAATTTGTGAATCACACGTAAAATCTAAAATTGTTTATTCAATGAAAATAAAACAATAATAATGGATTCCTCCATTTCACCTGAAAATTACTTTGAACTTAGGTACGATATTCAAATTTTTATTTGAACATAAATTTTAACATAAAATATGGAAGACACGGCCAAGATTTTTGTAATTGCAATAATTAATAATCGCATCCAGAAGGTCTCAAAATATTTTTGAAAGTAGATAAACGAATTTTTACTGTGATCCTGTGTGATGCTGTGATATTCCAATTGGTCATTCTTATTCTACAACATTCTGTCGGTATAAAGACCCCGAAAAAGGAACTGAAACAAACAACATTTGTTTGTTTTTTTGAAAATAATTTTTAATGTCTTCTTTTCAAATTAATATTTGTCAGCTTCAATTAAGAGTAATTATTGACCTTGTGTTCAGTCCGTTTTGCTTGATAACAAGCTCAGTGAAGAGGAAAATGAGTACATCAACTTCCAGTGGCGCCCGTCATTTTACAGAAAGCAATTGAAGTGAACGAAATAAATGATTTTGACTGAACATTCGTCTTTCGTCGATTTCTATTAGCTGTCATCGTTTGTATTTGGCTTAATGAACCATATTCTTTTCCTTTAATTAGCAGAGTTTCATAAGTTATACAAGACATTATTCAGTCTAAAAATATCAAAATCAACAACGGGCTTAATTGTCGCTTTTTCCTGAAACTCCCCCTTTTTCGATGAATTATTTAAAGTAGCTCCACAAAACAAATTCGTACTCGGGTTTTATTCGTGGTTACACAAATTAAACTGAAATTACTTTCTCGTGTAAATAAAACAACGGACAGATTACTTACACTGTAAACTTCATCGTCATAATCCAATACGCTTTTTGACATATCGGCTAAGATAAATACGATCTATTATTAATCAGTTTGTAATTAAACAGCAGCCGCTTTTCAAATTTTCGCGTCGGGGCTGTTGGGTTCGCTTCATTCGACCGAAACAGAAAAGACATCGACTTACCGGCTTCAGCTTGGCGAAGCTGAGTCAAGTCGCGGCGTTTCCGAATTGTCATCCAGACGCGGCCGGGGCATCGAAGTAGGCGTTCGTGACAAAAGAGGACACTGGACTGCCGTAGACACCAAAACTAGGTCCAACCACCTAAGTGGCTATGATGTAAAATGAGCTTATTTTTATTTTTACAACATAAAATAGATAGTCTAAACCGATCCCGCATCGGCCGGTTGCGGAACGCGCCTTTACCAAAATACACAAGACAATCGCCCAAAGGGCGAGTGTATTTTCGGATTGCCGATTTCAAGAGCGAGATTTATCATGAGACTGTCATTCGTGTAAACAACGTTTAACGAGTTTAGGCTAATTTTATGTGTTTAACGTAAACATCGCAAGTACCGAGTGTTTAAAACTTTCGACACGGTTTTAAATGTGGGCCTCTTGCATTTTCGGGAGGTGTCGCAAGATGGATTTACAATATTGTGGTGCAATTTCGTCAAGAGATGACTGAATATTTGTTACTGAATTGCAACGTTTACGCTAAACCAAATCAATGCAACGAAAATAGAATGTGCATTTTTGTCGCTTGTTTTGTTTTCGATGATAAGAATTCAATGAGAAGTACGTAATCAATGTATTATTAAACTTCTCTCAATATAGTACATGTAGGTGAAATTTTTATCATCCAGCATGACGATTTATTAACAATGTGACAACAGAAAAGTTTAGCAATTTTGCTGGTCTCTTTGAACGAACTAAAAATACCAAAATGATAATGAAAAGTTTGGGCAAAAATTGGGGGCATGGAACCTAAGGAGCCTCGATAAAAATTGCAAAAATCGTGTATCTTGCTAGACTGCAAAAGTGAATTGAGCGAAAGACCGAAAGTGACTGAAAATCAAAAAGAAGAAATTAGGGTGGAATTCTTACAAGCAAAAGAACTTTATAGATACAAGATATTTATTTGCAAATAATATCCAAAGATTTTTTGTTTTTTTTTTCTCAAACCTTGACATCATTATTAAAATCGAGATTACTATCTTGAGTAAATTTTGACAAACATTTCATTATGATGTCTTGAAAAAAAAATTAAACTTATTGGCAGAAATATAGTTTCGAACAATTTAAGCAACCAGTGACAGAAAATAGCACATCTTGCGTATTATTGTTTATTAGAGTTGGTTAATTTATGAATAGACGCGGTAGACAGTGTTTATGTTCCAAAATTATGACATTATATAGACTCATAATTCACGCTAAATATTCCGAAACGAAAATTTGTAAAAATTATTGTAAACACTGAAACTTGTCCGAGATGTGTGTGATGAAGGAGATTTTTGACTTAACCTTTTTTTTTATTTAATACAGCATAGTTCTGCAACAGTTTGACGTTAAAACATTTAACTTTTTAAATATAATTTTTTCTTGGTTTATTATTTCTGTTTTATTAGAAATGCAAAAAAAAATTTAATGAGAATTATTTTATTTTTTAATATTTCTTACTTATAGCGCATGCGCAAGAGAAAAAATTTTCATATTCATGAAATTTGCTAATTGAGTGATAATTTCTGAAAATATCCGAATTTTAGAAAAATAGTATAAATCTTTAGTTATTGATTTATCCAAAATGTCTTTGTAACAGAAGAATTTTCTGTCACATTAGGAGAAGCTTAATTACTTTTTTAAATCTTCTAGTATGATATACAGATTGTTTCTAAAGTATGTCTAAATATATAGTTGAATATATAGTACCTCTTCTAAATGAATTTCGAAGCATTTAGTTTATTCAATAAATTGTTATTGTTTTCACTTCTTTAGAAGGGTCAATGTGTCTAAAACATTTCATCGATCAAAGAGAAATTTTTTATGCAAATTGGTATCAGAAAAGAATCAACGTATGTTTCTAAAAAACTCTTTTGAAGTATTGTATTAAAAAAATATAAATTACAATAGTAAAGATAATAAACAAAAATAATTAAAAAAACATCTTAGCATTTAACAAATCTGACTTGTTCATACTTTGTGCCCCCACTTTTACTTCCTAATGAACGAATCCAAATCGTGGTTGACACAAATCCTGTCACCTAAAATTTATTCGACAGTTAATCGAAATTTCAAACTGTTATACTCACCCCTAAAATAAAAGGGAGTGTTTGAAGCCACTTAATCAGATTGAAAATTGGTGAAAACGAAATTGCTAGAAGAATATTTAAATTCCTTTCTTGATAATAGAAATAAACACGAATGGCAACTTGACCGAGGATGCTAAGTATAAGAGCAACCCTGTACTGAAAAAAACCCTTTTATTTCTGCCAATTTCCAAAATACAAAATACTAACCACTTTCAAAAAGAGAATTTTTTGAAAGAATGAAGAAAAACTCCCAAACAGTCCTATACCTAATATGAAGAATCCATCAACTGAGGTTATTATTTCAATGATGTACAGCATGGGTATATAGTTTACTACAAAAGAATTTTCTATTATGAATTTAATTAGTAGAAATGGCACACTGGCAAACTGAAAATAATAAATTGTGAAACTTAGTCTATGTAAACACATAATTCTTACCACATGGATTAAGGCAAGGTAGAAGACTATTTTAAACATGGCATAGGAAGACAAACAGGAAAACACTGAAGAACACATTTTGGAAAAATTGTCTTTTTGCTGCACTTACGAGCTTTAAAATAAAATAAAATGTCCCCCTAGAGCTCCTTTATATATACGTATGTATACATATATAGATATATGTAAGAGATAAGATTATAATTAATTTTATTTTAAAATATGATATAATTCAATCTTATTATTATCATGTATTGTTTGCACACTGTCCAGAAGCTGAAAAGCTTTTTCGTAGATTCCGCTTGTTCGCCTCTACCAAAGGTGAAATCTAAGTTCCTAAACACGAGAAATTTATCCATAAATTGAAAGTGGGAGCTTGCTGTACAATAATTTAACATCCAAAATCCAAAATTTTACAAACAAAATCGAATTAAATTTGAAAAATTAATCTTAATCCAGAATGAGTCAAACCATCATTTTTTGTACATAAGCAAAATTGGTATTTTAATATTATGTTATTAATATAAGGGTGGACTTTCTTGGTCATGCATTTTTAGACTTTTCCCCTTTGCTTTAAATGTAACAAGTATCACTGGAACCAAAGCTTAATAATAAAATATTATTTGAATTGTCATAATTTGCAACTGCTAACTAAAATCCAAGAAACAAAGAGCAAAACATTTATTTGCCGATAGTGAATAAAGACATGAAGTTGCGGGTATTTAATTTGTAATATCTTGACAATTAACGTAGACATCATTGATTGAAATCCATTTAACTTTAACAAAACTTTAGTGGTTGTAAAAAAAATATTATCAACAATGTTGACAGCAATTTATGACGCCATCATAACACAACTAATGCATTTACTTTTCTGTTTGAATTAACTTTGTACATAAATTCTATTAGTACCTTGGACTAACCAATGCTTTTTTAATTTTAGATGTCCTTAAGTTCTACTTATCAGCCTGTAAATCTTTTCGTCTATGCTTCTTTCAGAACAAAATGTTATGTTCAGTCTGTAACTGGTCAACTTATACGTTCGTTATAATATTTCGATATTTCGCGACATCGATATTTATAGATTACCTTTTATTACAATAAACGAAATATTTACATTTTTGTAGTCTTATCAATGATAATGATAGACGTGGATTTATGAATGAAAATCTCTACAAAATTACTACAACTGAATTTAACGTAAATATAAAATATATTTGAGATTTTTTTATATCAGATAATTCTACTAAATGTTCTACTAAATGTACAGGCACAATACTCAATTTTTACCATTAATTCGTTTTTCAACTTAATAGTTCCAACTGTTTTTTACGATTTTTTATTTATTTAAAATGTAACTGCATAGAAGTTTCATTTTGATTTTTGGAGCTGTTCTCGAAAACGTTTCGTTTCTCTTTTGAAACCTCGGCACGTGTCCAGAACAACAGAACTGTTTTTACAAAATTTGACCAGAGCACCTCACGTAATACTAAATCTTAATATTAAAGTGTGATTTCGACATATCAAAGGGTTTTCGAGAAATTTGTATTTATCTCATGTGTTTTTAATTATTAATAACGCATAAGCAGAAAAAGAAATTTAATTCTTTTGTTGTTTCTGTTGCATGTCATGATGAACACTCGATTGGTTCAACTCAACAGTGTTCTTTATAAATGCTGGTGCATCGAAAAAGAAGAAAATAAAGGATATAATAATAATACTTAAAATAGTGTGAAAATACAAATTTTATTTTTTAAAAGTAGACTGAATATAGATACAGGCTTTTTCAAATACATAATACACAAATTATGAAAAATAAATAATTACTCAGTCGATCTTGACAGAATTGTATTAAATTTCATTTCATCGCAATTTCCATATTTGATTTCACTTTTGCAAAAAAAATATTTTTTCTTCTGAAAAATACAAAAAATAAGAAATATTTTCATATAAAAGGAACAGAGTAACAGTAATGAATAAAACATCTTTATAATCTCGTTGTACAAAATTTTCTGGAATTGTTAAAAATGTACATTTTCATATTTTCTTAATTCATTCCAGGCATTTTCATCTTTTGTTCTTTTCTTCGCATTCATTGAACGAACGATTAATATTACTATCAGTGCAACTCCTGCTACCTGCAATTTTAAATACAGTGGCAAATATAAATGTTTTCATCAGAAATGTGCTCACTCCTAAAATGAGTGGAACCAGTAGAAACAGCAGAAGCATGTTGAAAACATGAGGATTAATAATGTCCGCGAAAGATTCCAACTTTTTACCTTCCGAGTACAGAACCACCTCAAAGATGACTTGCGTAATACTGTTAATTACAAGAAAAACACTGTACTGCAAATTAAAAAAAACTGACATTTTTGTGAAATTTTCATCGAGCACTTACAATTTTTAAAACCATCAACTTCCTTGTGGAAGTCGCGAAAATTCCTAGCAAACCCACCCCTAATACAAAGATTCCGTCGATGCCTGCTATTATTTTTACTGAATCGAATACGCTTATTATTGTAGCTAAATTCGATTTCAATACATCTTTGTTAGATGAGTCGAATATTTCAATTACGTTAGTAACCACTGGAGCTACCTTAACCAGCATGGTGTAGAATACAGTACTTAAACTAGTCATCATTATCATAATGACGAAAAGAGGGATACTCGACAACTAAAAAATTTTGTATAATTTTTGTTTTGTTCTCAATAAATAGTTAAAATTTGCTTACCACGTTGGCCATAGCAAAAGAAAATAGGATTGTGTTAATAATGAGATAATCCATTGTGGGTTCTAGTATTTGTCACTTTTAATTTACTACTGATACGAATTTAACTAAAATAAAATTTAAAAAAGAAAACAGCGCTGATATCTTCCAGGAAATTAATAGACGGCAGTTATGAGTAAGCGTTCAAAATGCATCAGAAATCTGTTATAATCGTCCACAATGTGGTTATATAATTTATGAATTTTATAACCTCTATTCTTATCAGTAAAAGATAAAACAAACTAACAAAAAGGTTTTTTTTTNNGTATTTGAGTCGAAATGATTTTAGTTTCTTATTATACAACTTCCACATCACCACTAGTTCAATATTAATTAAATAATTATTGACTTATAAATTATCTGCACATTTAATTTTAAATTATTCATCTTTAATTATTAATTAACCATTCAATGCATGCTAAAGTCCTATTTTTTTAAATTGGACAATGTCATAAACCTATTGATAGTTCAGTTCCGCACCTTAGAAGCACTTAGGAAGACTTTAGTCCCATCCCCATAGTTTCTTTCTCTTTTTCGCACATGTTGATAATTGTTACAAATACTCGATTAGTAAAAGACCTAACCGCATAGATTCTTCTTCTCATTTTCAATGAATTCAATGAATTCAATTTTCAATGAATTGTTGTAAAGAGAATAAAGAACATAANNAGAATAAATTGCTAACGGCATCTAGTAAGTAGAGGCAGAACTAATACTCAGATTAAAAATTCAGAAATCTATGATACTACTCTAAACATAAGTAAATTATTCATTTTTCTTAATGTTATCCAAAAGCTGTAGAATTTTGTTATAAATTTCCTTTGTCCTACGTTTGCCGAAAATAAAATCAAGATGGTTAAACCCACGAACTAAAATGTTTCCATAAATTTTCGTACTGTCTGAAAGTTTGCTGTACAGCAATTCAACATCCTGAAAATTTTGGAGTCAAAATTATAACTTCAAAAAAAAAAGTGAATTACCTTTAGAGAAATTAAAGAGTCGTTTTCACTGTAAACAAACAATACAGGTATTTCGATTTTAATTAATGGATATAAAGGTGGCTCTCCTCTACCATACAATTTTAAATTAACCTCTTTTCCATAATCATACATTCGAAAATTTCCACCGGATCTGTGCATTTGAATATAGTGATAAACTGTCTTGTGAGACATCTCAGAACCAACTTGCGTCAACATTAGATTAACATAATTCTTTAAAAACTCATTATTACTCATGCATTATGAAAAATTGTCAAATTTAATCTACTATAAATAACTTACCGGATCGAACTCATCTGGGGTCCATCCAAATAAGATACAAAACATATAAATTAAAATTTTTTTAAATGGGAATGATGTACCAAGCTTTCTGAATAATGTTGAGTACCAGCCATCACTTGCGAAATAAGAATACCATCCAAATAACCTTCCAAAACGCTTAAAAAATTTTAAAATTATCGTCACTTTAATAATAATAATAATTTATCAGTCCCAGCTACCTCCATGAAATCAGCAATTAAGTAACATAAAGTAACAAAATTGTCGTATTTTGCAAATACAGGAGTTGCCAAGTTTATCATAACCTCAATCGATTGAGCAGCCTCATGAGGTCTCAAACATGCATAAATTAAACCCAAGGTGCCACCCATCGAAAATCCTAAATAAATGATCTTAGACACTTGGGTCTTGGTTTTGATATATCCTATTGTAGCATAATTATCATAGTAGCCCATTTCATGAAAACTGATTGTGTTTTTACTGAAAATTTTCAAAAAATATTGAATCAACACATACCTAAAATTCCAAAAAGTTTCATCTGAAGGTTTCAAACTAATATGGCGTTGAGAATATAAAGTACCCCTGCTGTTACCTAACCAAACGTCATAACCTGCTTCCCAAAACACAAAGGCTATGGACTGATTGTACTGAGCCACCCAAATTCTGGCATCGTTTGCATATGGATGTTGCAACAATATCACACCTTTTGGATTTTTTCGAGGAATTCTNNGAGCCTATGTGCCTTTTTACTATTTCAGGCTGAAATTTTTGGTTATTTTTTCATTTGGTCAAAATTTTAACTTACAACATCTTGGTTGACGTCTGGAATATGATAACAATTTTTGCTGAAATAGATATTAAGGTAACTTAAATAACTGTTGCAAGCGTTGTTTGAATTAAACGGGAAAAATATCACCAGGACCAGAAGCAAAAAGGAACAGAGAAATATTTTTTGAACCATTGTATCTTGCAATTACTGAAATCGCAGTAAGTTGAATTACGAGAATTCTAATGCGTAGCTATTAAAAAAAAACGGCACTAGAAGTGTTTTTGCTGTTTTCAGTGTCAACTGCAATTAAGTAAATATCTTAATATTGTATCTTTGTACCCGACCATATTGATCTTTGACTTATGAAAGGTCGTGTTAAAGGAGACTAAATTGCAAATGCAAAAGTGGTAAATGTATTACTTAAAAAAAAATTTTAAAATGATAAAAGTAGAAAGCAGAATTGCTTTAGGTATAGAAACTTCTTTTACCTAATAAAAATTTTAAAGTGAAATTCCAAAGATGAACATACCCAAATAATGTGAATCTTTATTATTTAAATTGGCATTAATTAATGTTATCTAAAAACTTCAAAATTTACGTAAGACAAAATTCGGGTGATTTTATAAATGAAGAAAAGTTAGGAGGAAGAGGAGCGAGCATGACTGGGAGATGTATATACTAGGACCATATTCNNTTTTATCTTTACTGAAGAACTCACTCATATCTCATGGAAATTGGATTTCGATGGAATAGACTGAAAACTTGATGCGTTGTATATTTTGTCCCGAAAAAAGTCACCATGGGCATAACCCCCAATAATTGACTACTGAACATTTACGAGTGGGCAAAACTCAAAAATAGCCAATATCACAATTTCTTATTACTCTTTTACCTCGAGTCTTGAAGCGGTACGATATTATTACATTTCTACATGTAAAGTTCTGTAGATTTTTTTGGAATTTGAGATTCTCGTACTAAAAGAATGAAGGAGTTTTTCTGATATAAAATTCTTATATGAAAGTTCCGTTTAATCTTTTTCAGCAGGACTCACAATCACTCCTACCAATAACCACCCAAGGCCTTAACCCCATTCGTCTACAATTTGGGAAAAAACGAACTGACAATAATCAATCATCCTAACGTAAGCAGCAGTGGTCAAGCACCCTGAGCACTTTAATCACATGGTATGTGAGAGAAGAATAAGAAATTGTGATTTTGGCCACATTTAAGTTTTGAGACTCATCGAGGTCAGTCAATTATTGGGCTTATGCCAATAGAGACTTTTTATCACGAGAACAAAATATAGGACANNCACTTATAACAAACTACAGTTGTCTTAAGTACCATTTCATTGAAAAATATACTGCCTATGTTACTTTCCATGCTTTGTCAATCACACTATATAATTACGACATTTTTCAAGTTATTTTTAATTTTCTGGTTTTTTATACTTAAATTCAACAAAAATCATTTACTGAATGTTTTCACAGTGCTGTTTGTTGTTTATAATTACTGTTATTATTTAGTTCAGTTAGTGTTAACAATGGTATGTTGCATGTGAAAATATACAAGAAGTATTTGAGTCGAAATGAGTTAAGTTTCATATTATACAACTACCACATCCCCAGTGGCTTCAATATTTATTAAATAATTATTGATATATAATATTATCTGCACATTTAATTTTAACTTATTCATTTTTAATTATCAATTAACCATTCAATACATGCTAAAGTGATGTTTTTTTAATGGGACAGTGTCATAAACCTATTGATGTTTCAGTTCCGCACGTTAGAAGCACTTATGAAGAATTTAGTCACACCCCCTAGTTTTTTTCTCTCTTTCGCACATGTTGGTAACTATTACAATATAGCGACAACTAGCAGGTACAACCAATACCCGATTAGTAAAAGACCTAACCGTATAGATTCTTGTTCTCACTTTCATCAAAGAATTGTTGTAAAGAGAATAGAGAACATAATAGCCGAATGAAATTCGAGATTAATTTTAAAAGACGATGTTTGCTCCTTCCCTCCACTTTACAACTTTCTTTAATTAAAAAAAAATCTCTATACCAGAGTTTCCTAATGTACTGACAAATGTTAAAAGAGAGCCGAAGATGGAATCTAAATAACAAAAAACGTTGCACAGTAGAGAATAAAGTTAAAGCAAATTGCTAGGGGCATCTAGGAGGTAGATGCAGAACTAATACTTGACCATCAGATTAAAAATTCAGAAATCTATGATTCTACTCTAAACAAGTA
>QDEB01048071.1:19474-30010 GCA_004193795.1 Asbolus verrucosus | reverse complement strand
AATATTGAATATTTTTTATTGAAGTTCCTTTCGAAATGATTTTAACAGCTGAACTTTAATAAAATATATTCAATATTCCAATTTTAAATTTGTTTTTGATTAATAAATGACATTTGCAAGGTAAATTAATAATAAGACATACGTTTTTAATGTCATGACCCATTTATAGATAGAAAGATTTTTGGATCGCTCGGTACATACCTATGCATTTCAAGGAAGACCGATTTGAGTTAGATCGAATTAGAAATTTCATCTCTGATTAGTCAAATTTTGCGATTTCCAAGCATTTCCGATTGAACAATTAGATTTATTAACTCTAACTAACTAAAATCTTTATCTTTAATCCCAACCAATTAAGAGATATGTTTTTTTTTTCACATGTAAGTAAATATGTCAATTTCGACGGATAAGAAATAAATTTTTAACATTAACATCAATCAAAGTACTCTTGAATAATTTCTGTTTGTTTTTTATCATGTTTATCTTAAACGTTAACGAAGTTATCCTCGGAGAAATCAAAAATGAGAAGTTGTGACAATTATCTTAAATTTTTTACGATTTTATATTAGGTAGCAATGCGATTTGTTCAGATTAATTAAAACTAAAAATTCTAGAGTTCAGTTTACACAAAGGTATTTAACAGTTAGTTCTTCACATAGGAAACTATTAGAATTTTACGTAGCAATTACAAATTAAATCATTAATTAATTCCTCATAATCTGAAAATATTTTTGTTGAAAATGTAGCTTTCTAGTTAATTAATAATTAAAATCAAAACTTACGGTTGTACATAAACTTTCGTAAGGCGTTGTTGCCGATGAAAAGACACCGTTCAGTGATTTTAAAGTAGATGTTGGTTTCTTTAAGGCCTATTAGATTAATATTTATTCTGTATTAAAAGCAAGCTATTAAAGACCGCTTCCACCATAAAATTGCACTTATCTCTTAAACACGATCGCGAAAATCGAAAGGACTTAGAATTGTTTAGAATTATTAAAATTTAAAGCATAATATTCCATCAATAAAGCAATAAATTATACAACAAAAAATGTAGTTCTTCATCATATTAATGGATTTCTCTAATAAAATTCGAATGAAAATAATTTTTGCCATTATAAATGGTCAATACAATAATAAACAAATAATTGTGAAAAGGGTAAATTATTTCTGTTATATCTTTATAATTTTTTTATTTGTTGGAATAAAAATTCGAAATTTGGCGCAGCTAATAATAAAAACACATTATAATGTGATGCATATGTGAATTTTTTATCACATTCTGTTTCTCAGTTATTTTATAAAAGAAACAAAGAATCAAATTAAATTTGACATCAAAACGAATGCCACCCATATTTTTGTTGTTGTTGCACCAAAGAATTTTCAAATAAAGTTTTCGCATTTCTTATCGAAAAAGCATGGTATTGATATCGTTGTAATCGCAAAAAAATTGAATTTTTACAGACCATGTGCACCGGCATGTTCCCATTTGAAAAAATTGACTTATCTGCAAAAAACAGGCGTCGTCATGTTTGAGACCCTCCCATTTTTTCGCAAGATAACGCATTAATTTTATGTTTTGGGTAATACTAACAAAAAAACTAACAACTTGTGTGAGTTAAAGCATCCTAAATGAAAAAAAAAAAAATAATAATAATAATAATAATAATAAAAAAATAATAAGAATGGTTCAAAAGAAAAATATTTTCAAAAATACGATTAATTTCAACGGTACTCGTAATGAAGTCTACATTCCGAAACTGTAATAATATAAAGAGAATCCCGTTTAAAATTTCAAAATGTCATTTACACTGAAACCGAAAGTGATAAAAAATCAACATGTAAATCAAATCATACTTTCGTATGATTATATTAATTGTATCAAATTTCAAATTTTTATTCTAAAAAATAAAAAAATACAATGGTGTATTCGTTGACACCCGGTGTTTCTACAAAGTTATGTATTTTAATACGTGGTACAGATTTCATCATCATTCATCATCGTCATTGTACGAATAATATTTGTGGTTTTGATAATGTAGTGGGTGGAGTTATACCGCATCCTAAAATTTCCACTTTTGCTAAAAATATTGTTTCAATTGCGAGACGTGGTTTTCCTAGTCTTTTTCGTGTATTTCGAAATCAATTGAATATTACTGAAAACTGCTCGAAACTGAAAAGTTAGTTAGTCGTTTATATCCGATGGAAATGACGTCATCTGACACTACTTAGGAAATCGTGTAAAACCCCGAGAAATTGCAGTTTAACAGTAAAATTTATCGAGCGACTTGTATTTAAAAGTATTAATTTTCTTTGTACGTTTTCGGGTGTGTTTTCACCATTTCCTCACCTCGATCGATACGAAATTAATGGAAAATGCAACGAAAGTTCGCCTCGGAGTTCCAAACTTGCACTCCGAGTCCGCATTTTTCGCCACAGTCGCGGAAAATGCGGAGTCCGATCGCTGCAACGGAAACCCGTAAGCGTTAAAGTAATAATGTCGACGTGAATCTGAAAGGTGTTAATGCACTTAAACAACAAGTAGGTAAACAGCAGAGAATTAACCGTGATGATGATTACCGTTGAGGTGGTGGCGAGATGGTCGTTTAGTTTTTGAGCGTTCCTCGTAGGTGCAAAGGCCAGCATCGCAAGACCGGAGAGAGGAGCGGGCATTTAAAAAGAGACCAATTCAAGTTTAAACTAGGAAAATTCAACATCGCCCGACAAAGACGAAAAACTCTCTCCAACACACACACACACACACACACACACACACACACACCACCAAAAAGGAAAACGGCATCGCGCTAAACCCGAACCGTGCGAGCAAGAAAAAGAGGCAAAACTTGGTAAAACAGGCCGCAGGTCATCAGACAAAGACTAGTTCGGACAAAGATAGTCGATATATCCGAAGCTATGAAATTAATACGTTAGAAAAGAATACAAATAGACCAGGAAGAGAGATGTAACGAATCGAGCGAGAGAGGAGAGCGTCTTTCGGGTGTTTTGGAGGCGCGCCGACGTATCGCGCCCTCCCCGAGCGCGAGAGAGACGGACGCGATGGGGATGCACGCCGATCTAGTAGGCGAGGGAAGGGAAAATGCAAGTGCATGCAAGCGCCGAGTGGCGTCGCACTTGTTGCGTCACAATATGACGTTACTACAGTAGTGATACAGACCACCATTCATGCAACACATTACTGCAAAATTTTACAACAAATGGAAACGCGCCAACCGCATTCAAACATGTAAACTTGCCGAGGTGAAAAGTAAGCGGAAAAATCGCGGAGCGGCCGCCGGTCCGGGACGATCTAATCCTGTGCAATTTTCTGTTCCAGATAGACGGGAGGAATGGCGAAAAAAACGGAGCCCTCGCGCGAGAAATGAAGATTTCCATCGCCAACGACGGACGATCGCAGGCGGCGGCGTATGGACACGGTTTGATTTTCAGTGACTTGACTGTACACGAATAAATGAGAAAAACTGGTGACGGCACGGCGACTGACTTTCTTTTGCGTTCTTCGGTCGCACCGCCGGGAAAAATCAACAGTTGAAGTAAAAACGAGTGGGGTGTTTCAGTGTGCCGCTGTCGGATTTTCTTTGCGAGTGCGTTTCGGCCGAACGTAGGTTTATCTAATAAAATTTTGGTGTAATGAATGATTTGAAGCAATGGGTAATAGAAAATCTTGTATACGAATCAGTGTAGCAAACTTGCCGCTCGGAAAAAATGGCGGAGTGCTC
Source organism: Asbolus verrucosus (assembly GCA_004193795.1). Classification (NCBI taxonomy): domain Eukaryota; kingdom Metazoa; phylum Arthropoda; class Insecta; order Coleoptera; family Tenebrionidae; genus Asbolus; species Asbolus verrucosus. Next base: position 26,273 of record QDEB01048071.1, on the reverse strand, counting down.
TTATGCGCGATGCGTTCAACAGAGGAGAAATATTAGGCGAGAACTGCAAAGATGGACAAAAAACATGGTTCACATTGTCGGTAAGTCACCAAAATCAATCGACTCACCCGTTTAGCATGCCCTTTAAAGCGTCATCCCGTATTTGCAACCGAAAACACACGCGAATTCCGGCGTTATTTACTATAACCTGTTGACTGCGACAGGATTTTTCACCAGAAACACACATTTCCCCTAGAAAATTCAAATTCGCTCGCATAGCCATCGTGCCAACGCACGAAAAACAAATCCGTCTTTTTTACGACGGACGCCTCCTTTCGCTGCATTTAATGATTTTCAAGATGCACTTTTTTATATGCGTCGTGGTCGCATTTTTCCGTGTCGGCGCCGAATTATTGCTTTTGTTTTTTTCGGGAAATTCGCCATCTTCACCCCCCACCCCGCCCTTTAACGAATCATAATAACTAATTAATCATTTTTAAATTGCTTTTTAATTAACCGGCGATTTTCGCCACTGACGCAGATCCCGTCGACGAGATGGAGAGGCCATAATCGGCGATGCTGCCGATGGATTTGTCGTGGTGTCGGTTTTAGATGGGCAATGTAAATAATGGTCGTATTAACATGTAAATGTCAGTGTAACCGTGAGCTATATTTGTGGTAGGGCGTTTGATGCACAAGTTTACCTATAGAGTGCACTGTGAAAATGCAATTGCCATCACAAGAGACATGCGCGCCATTGAACTTTCGTACATCAGTTTTGAAGAGAGGCACATCGCACGTTACATCAATCAGTTCCGAATCTCCGAGGACCCGATGGAAGGAAAAGCCCCCTGAAAAAACGGGCTTCCGGCCATCCGGAAATGGACGCGGAGAAATTGGCGCGTTTCACCGCGGATCCCAAACGAAAGAGGGGCTAATCGTTTTCGGATTTTTCGAATTCTCGAGTGGATGCGATAATTAGCTCGCTTTCCTATTCGCACTGAACCGCTCCGCTAAGCTGTCAATTATGATACCTATAAGAACAACATGCTCTAGTTAGCACTATACCAATTTTAAATTATCGACACTAATTCGGAAAAAAACCAACATGGCGGCGCAATTTCATTTCCCGCTGTTATGTCAAAGTGGTGAAATTCGTTCGGTTTTTGTCGCGTTTTTGTGGAAAAAGCGGAATTCGAGTCACATGTCACGACGGAGTTTGTGTTGGAGCTGTCTTAATTGAAACTTAACTCCTCGTAATTGTCGCGCCGATGTGCAATTAAAAAGCGGCACACATATCCATCGGATGTAATCCGCCATGTTAATTTTTTGCAAAGCATTTGTGAAAAATTACAGTCGAGCTCGACAATTTCGACGTAAACACCCCTGTGAATGGGGTAAATACAGGATAGCGGACTCATCAAAATTTAATATTTTTGCCATTCGATCTTTTTGTACAGTTTGTAATTTGTCAGTTCCATAAATTATTTAGTTTTTGATATAGAAAAGTTGGACGTAAACTGTGATGATTTATTAATAAAACTTGGAAAAGCCAGCCTCTTATTACATGCATTGTTAAAAAGCTTTGGGTTTTTTGAAAATTATATACGAATAATAATTCACTTCCATGTTCATTACACGAAAATTAATTCTTGGAAATTCATACAGTACATACATATAAATTTTCCGAAACAATAAAGAAATATTCCGATTTGTTATATTTTTCTAAAGCAATAAATACCTGTATTTGTAAATTTGTAAAATAAATTTTTAAAATAAAATCCATGTCTTAACATGGATTTTATTTTTGGATAAATTAGCTTTAGCCACAAGTTTCTTTGTTGTTAAATGAAGTTTGTAAAATGATAAATAGCATCCTTTTTAAATTGTGTTGGAAACGGTACGAAGTCGACAGAAAATGCGTATATTGGTTGTAAATAACAAAATACTTATTTTGTGTTATTTCTTTTTTTAGTGTAGGTATGTCAAAAAACTGTGATAAATTGAGTCCAATTTAATTTTTTAATTTTTAAAGTAATTTAAAATTTACTTCAAGTACTCTGAAATTAATAAAAATCAAGTAATTTTTACCTAAAAAAAAAAACAATTTCTTCATTCCATATTTTTCACATGTCATAAAACTTTTAGTGTTGAATTTGTTTTAAATTTTAGAAAAAGAAAATTGTTACATAATTTACTGAAGAATAGTTGAAACTACATCATCATTTTCTTTTGTAATTTTTTTTAGTACGTTTTTTTAAATACCCATTTTTGACAAGTTCTCTCGCTGACATCATATTACTAACGATATTTCGGAACAATTTCAGTTTTAATTTTTTAACTGAAGAAAAATTTCAGTTAAAGAAATACATTGTAACACTCAAATTCGAAAAATGGTAAAATGGAAACATTGACACATTGTGAGATAGAACGATAATTATTAATTCGGAGTTTCTCCTTCCGGAAACTTACACCATTTCCGTGTTCTCAAGTAATCATTACTTAATAAAAATATTCCTAATAATAATTCCCATGGGCATGATTGTTGTGTGAAATGTTTTTACTTTGTGCTAATTTAAATGAAATAAATGTAATCATTTTTATGTTAAGGCTGTTTAAGTATCGAATAGGTTAACTTCTAGGAGCTATTTATCAAGGCATTAATAGGAACTCTATTTATAATCCATTTATCGTATTAAAAGAAGAGTTTTCATCATCAAAAAAATGTTTAAGCCAATTAAAAATCCTAAATAAGTACATAAAAAATATAACAAATGTCAAAAATCTACAATACTATATTTACTGAATAATATTTTATGTAATATTAGTAACATTTTTTGAACAGCTTGTACACACCAGTTTCCAACAAAAAGAAGTACCTGATGTACAGTAACAAGTTTGGAAACTTCTTTTTTGGTTATTAATTTTATAATTTTCAAAAGCAGTATCTGATTAATTGTGTGACTTTCAAAGCACTCGTTTTCTCATTTCAAATCAAGGAAGTGTATTTGCTCAATTAATTATTAATTTTTAAAAAAATTAATAAAAATTATAAAATTTGCAAACAGAATTTAAGTTTCCAAACTTTTGGCCGCTACTGCACATCTAAACTATATATTAGAAAATTTTTGACAGAAAATGTTTTTAAAGCTGCCTGTAACAAAAAAATTATATAACAAAATATATTCATTACCACAGAAGTCAAATTTTTGCATCAAACATCGCAACAGTTACAATGTGCTACCTAAGAAGAGTTGATTAACTTTTAGTATGGCTGCAAAAATGTCATCTAACATATTAAATGTAAATTTTTCTTTGATACCTACAATTAAAAAAAAACACACAAAAAAGTAGGAATAAGCTATTTTTTAACATAAAAATTATTCTTTTTGCATTATAATACTTCTGGTGCGAATACATAATCTATAAATATTAAACGTCGGTAAATATTTGACGTTGCCACTAAAGTAGGCACACACAGTCGAAACCACAAAAATCTAATTTTAGTTCTGATTTTAAAAAGCAGTCGAATGAGTCACCAGTTTAATCACAATTTTATTCAGAGCAAATACGAAGTTTTTACTCACAATCAAATAAATTCTCGACTTTTTATATCAAATTCCTGATAAAACAAAACAAGAATTCGTCTACAAAACGTGGAAAACAGTAGATACTGATCACCGGACCACATCAAGAAAATGTAGTTTTGTGGTGTAATTTTTATTACCTCGCAGTAGCTTCCTTTTATTGCTTGATTACGAGATATTTATTTTATTATTCACTGTTAAGCCTGACGCCGATTAAAAAAAACGGAAAATTGAAAGTTTTTCAGAGATTTAAACGCTACATTAAGATTGTAACTTGGCAGCAATTATTTAAAATTTGAGCTCGAAAACCTTTGGACTGGAAACGGTATAAATAGGCGAACCGTCACCGCCATGTTGGTTCAATTTACATATTACTCACACCAACATGGCGCTGTTGTGGCAATCGTCTGACGGCACACGACTAAAATGTGGGTGGATATTGAGGGAAAAAATTCCCGAAAAAAATATAAATAATGTCTAATCGGGCATGTACGGATATAGCGATTAGTCCAAAACAGGATACCCGCAGCCTTATTGGTGTGTTACGCCAAGTCCTTATAAATGTCACAAGTCAAAAATAGTATTGACAAAGGTTAACTGGAGACATAACAGGATTTTATATAATTGTGTAAAAATAATGGATAAAATAATTGTCAGAAGGAGACCGGCGGCTAGTCTCAACGTATCTCCGTCTCGCTCCCTCTCTCGCGATTTTATTTCGGTCGATTTCTAAACAGCCGAGAACCAATAAAAAATCACCTTACCCGGTACCTTTACCGTGTGATTCATGCGAGAACGCAACAATGGCCCACGTTCACGAAGGCCACCAAACTATTCATCTATTCGGAACCTGTTTTAGAACGTGTGGGCCAATAGAAGGAGAGGAAACCGATCCCACCACAGTTAAAAATTTGGTGATTGCCGGCGGTCCTAGTCGCCACATCGGACGTGAACACGCCTTATTCCCATTGGTTTAAAATGTTAAATTGCCCGGCTTAGAAGGCCTTGAATTAGAGACTAACAAGTGAATGTGTATGGAAACAAAATGACGACCGCGGCGCGCTTCCAATCTTTTTTTTCCACCGGCAATTGTCACAAAGCGCGGCCGACTCGATGAACGTGTCAGCGACACGATTTTTTTCCAAAACGGCCCACTCGATTTCGATAGTTCATGCAGGGCCAACTATTCAAACGCGCTGAAATGGCGACGTTTTAGCGAACGCTGTTGACATTCGATAATGGTGACACAGTTAGAGAAATACATGTTCGTTGATTGAATTTGTTGTTGTGTGGTTGGGGATATTATCAAATAAATTGGATTATTTTCGATTGTGTGTTGGGCACCCCGAGTGACAGTTTAAAAACCGATTTTCAGTTCGAAAATTGCACTGCGATTTTCAAATGTCACAAAGCACACTCGACATCGGCCGTTTTTGTTTTTTACGTCATTGAGACGGAATTTAATCGTTCATTATCTTTAATATGTTAGTAATACCGTTATGTAACTTAAACCCGATGATGGTGGACGCTAATTTCGATCTTCACGCTGGAAACTCAACCGAAATGTAGCGATAATTATTGCGTTTATATTGGCTGAATCATTCTTCAATTATTCGTACCGACTGACCTTCGAAAAATTTGATAATGCAGCGCGTTTCTCAGAAGTTATTTTTGATATGAATTAAACAAAACATTATTAAATTATTAAGTTTCAGTTTTGTATAAACGTGGATGGCGAGATAAAAAATATCGCTTAAAAACGACCGCCTTGTATACAGAACGATTGATACACAATAGTTCAAGGTATTTCCCTCAGCAATTATCGAAATTTCCCACGATTTCCGCGGTTATTCAATTTTTTGTTTACAAAACTAAATAGTTCGTGTTCAATGTTCTTCGATCTGGATTAAGAGAATCGAACAATAAATCCACCTCACTGACCTGTTCTAATTTTACCACATTGTTATAAATCGATGAATTTTTTTAAAATCCCGGTTTGTGCGAGCTTTTTTGGAAAAATTTACATTTTCACGGATGATTTCCCCTGCATGTAATCGTTCTGTTTTAAAAGTACAAAATAATGCGAAATATGCATATTTAATTGGAATGTGCATTTTTCACATAACAGACTCAATTTTAACTGGACAGATATAGATCCCACCATCAGACAGTTTAAGGTTAAGCGATTTTTCCATCAGAAAAGGTTCTTGCTGTAATAAATAATTAATAAATTAGAATTTTAAATAGTTAGAGCGCGGGTAAGTGGAGACATTTAAATAAAATTTGCATCGATTGAATAATTTTCAAGTTTTCAATGCTAATGAAAAAGTACTTTTATTTTTGTGTAACTGAATGCAAGCTGTCAATTATTCCATTATTATATAAATGATGATGAAATGTTTCCTTTTTGTTCTTTTATTTTTAATTTTGGATGAATTTCCCTTGGAAAAATTCACGTTAATAAGAGCATAAGGGGTTCGTGTCAGGAGAATTTCTGCTTAAAAAATGATAAAGAGACAATTTTAATGGACTCAATAATAATTACGACGATAAGTACGTTGTGTCATAATCAGAGTTGTACCACTCAATAAATTAACCAAACTAGAGAGTTATACTGTGCATTATTTGAAGCATTTTGTTAACAAACAATAATCAATTATACTTAAATGGAGATAAAATAATTTATTAATGGACCAACACGCAATTAATTGATATGCACGTCAGGCCATTTTCCAAATCTCATGATCACTGTAATCACCAAATTAACAAATTTATTTAAATGTATTCGTTGTAAAGTGAAAGTGAAAAGTGAAAAGAGAATATTAAAAAAACACAAACGCGAGTGGTATTTTAAAAAAGGTTTTTTATTTTCACATTGCTCTATTTTTTGATTTTATCAAAATTAAGGAATTAGTAGATTGATTGGGCCGATTTGCAAAATTTTCAACTAAATCTATTTTAATTTTGATTTTAGTTGACAATACGTCTAAACTGCAAATCTTTTGACATTGACTCCGCTGTAATCATCGTCGAAAAGTAGATTTTTTTGAGGTTTTTGTCATTTTTTTTTGTTACATTGTCACCCTGTATGTTAACTTATAAAGTATACAATTCATGATTGAATAGACCTTCACATTTTTCCTCTAGTTTCCAGTTTTACTAATAACTTGACCTTCAATCTCTAAATGTATATTTGTTCCCTTCAATCAGGTTTGTAAAGTTTTTCCATCAAC
>QDEB01047974.1:0-11877 GCA_004193795.1 Asbolus verrucosus | reverse complement strand
ATATTATAAATGTTTTGTTCTTGCTTTGCTGGATGATAAAATTATAGGCCAATTATCTTATTCGCTGATAAACTGATCTGAGAGATAACCTTTGTCTAACAGCTCTTTTCCAATCATCCCAAACGGAAGCTCAAGTTTGAAATCGTTCTTTTGTCGTCATAAGATTATTTGCAAATAATGACTAAATAAAATTCATGGCATTCAAGATTTATTTATTATTGATTTCATCTGTTTCAATTACTGTAAAGTTATGTTAACATTATGGAACAAAACCATCTTTTGTCGCTATAATGATTTGTCACTTTGCCAAATGTAACATACAACGCTGAACATGTGTCGTAAAATTTTTCAAAACACTCTTTATCAGATTTTTATTTAGACACCCGATACATATATTAAGTTAGTGCAGGATCAACGTTATAAGTAATTAAAAAGATAGCTTTATGTAACTTGTCGAATTTTTAAATATTGTAAGTTGTAACCTGTAACTCTTGTAGATGATATTATTTCCTATGTTGTGTGCTCTTTTCATTTGTTCAAATATTTATTATGCTCGAATATATTTTAAAAAAATAATGTTACAACAAAGTATGAAAGCACCATTTTAATGAAATGTTAAAATTAGGTATGTTATCCAAGGATTAATAACTGATTAAAATTTCGTTGGAAGAAAACACTTACTTTCACCCACAACTTTCAATGAATTAATATCTAATAAGCCCGGTAACTTTTACAGCACTCGTTCGAAATTCAGGATTCAGCTCCTTCGTCGCCTCGTTTCGAAACATCACACTCGTGCTATTAAATGTAAGTTACCGGACTTGTGACGCAAATTACTATTATCGTATGACGTAATATTGTAACTCTCCCATAAAAGTTGCCACATAAAAAAAAGGTATCTAAGGAATGAAAAAAGAAATTAAATGAAACTTACCCTTCCAACTTTGACTTCCTTTTGAAAGCGAAATTTAAAAATGATGAGGGCATTAAGATGATTTTGGCAAGTTTTACTCCTAGTTTTCTCAATACAATATTTTTTAATATACTCACTTTCTTTGAATCTTTAGGATTTTTCACGCCAGCCTCGTCATTTCTTTCCTTTTCTTCGACTTCATCAAGTTTATCTATAAAAGCATCTAAATCTTCTCTCCATAAATCTTCTTTCGTTTTATTTCTTATGATTTCTAATTCTGATAATTTATTATCTTTCTGTCTTAGTAATTCATTTTTCTTTTCTTCGGTTAACATCCACATCGACATACCCAACAGATAGTCAAACTTTTTAACTTCGGATAAGTTTTTAAATGCTTTTTCTAAAATTTATCAGAATTACAAATTAAAATGGGAAACAAAATATTTCGTCAAACCAAGGTCAGCAGGTGTTTCTTTTGAAGAAGCGGTGTCATTTACTTCCACATCTGCTTCTTCTGGTGATTCTTCTTCCGCTTTAGTCCTTTGCTTCCATTCTATTACAGGATCGGGAGCATATCCTCTTTTAATTAATTCATCTATTATAGTTTTTCGTTTTTTATTTTCTACTACAAGTGTTTGATTACACTTTTCCATAATAAAACGAGCTTGATTACTCAACTTCGCTGCTTCTGCTTCCAACATACCTTCAAGATAATCTTTTCTTTTCTGATACATTGTTAAACGCAATGTATAAAATTCTTTCAAAATATCAACCACTGAGTCAAATCTTTAATAAAATATTAAATGAAATTGTAAGTTATTTGAAAAGTTTTAGAAACAGAATATTAAAACTTTGTTATTCCACCCACCATAAATGTTTTACATACACACACACGTTCCAAAATTGCCACAGAAAAAGAAAAAGTGCACAGCATGATAATTCTTTACATTTTTGTGTTGTTTTAAAAGTTTTAGAGCTCTAAAGTTTGAAAAAAGAAATTTATTTATTCAAAAATTTTCGGGATAAAAATGGGAATAAATTTTATCGTTATCCATACTCAGATCCTGTTAATAGATTTCAGTCATAAAAATCTTACATTTTTATTGATTAACTAATTTTACATCTGGCAACATATCTTTCCAATAAAGAATATTTTGCTAATAATTACATAATTAATTTAGAAAAACACACATCTAAAATACAAGTCTTCATAAAAATAATGTTATTATGAAAAACATTCTAGCTAAATAGTTAGCAATTTAAAAATAATTGATGAAAATTTCAAGTTTTATTTAAAATTGTATTCTTCTTTCATTTTACAGTAACATAATCTTAAATTAATTCGTAATTGGTAAATATATCACAAAAAAGTTAAAGCTCTAAGAAGTTTCGAAATCCAGAACCTAGTATGCTTGCAACAACTCAAGAATATGACATACGGGGTCGTAGAGTTCCCGTTTCTACGTGTTGATAATGTTATTTATTAATGATCGTGATTATGATAATAGACAATATGTTATAAAATTATTATGTATCACATACTATGGCATTATTACGTAAGTTACGCAAGTTTGAAATAATGAAATTCATAAGCGTTTAAAAACTTACATTCTAATGTACATTTATGATTAATAGAAATATATTAATTGCTTACAGCACGGACTTGCTTTCAAAGTTTAATATTGAAAAATGTAGTCATTTAACAAACAGCCCGAATATGCAACAATTTAGAGGAAATTAAATTGCGGCCCGAAATAGGGCAAACAAGCTAATCTGAAATCGATGATTTCGTGGAACCATAATGGACGTCTAAATTGGAGTTATAGAAGAAGATTGAAAAGGATAATGGGATAAAAAATTGATGTTCCCAGAGAAGATGCACAAAAGTTTAAATGGAATTTCCTTAAAAATACAAAACTAAAGAGTATTCCAGCGAGAACGTTTTATTATTAGTTTTATCAGCAGAAAGCTTCCCAGAGGGTGTTGTTGGCTACAGCGCGATTTTATTCTGAGTTATGAAAAGGCGTGTAAAGACTATTACTTTGATTATAGTGTACATATGTGGCTGCAGCTCATGGTTAATCGTATAAATATTGTTATCTACTGCTGACACACACCACTAATTTTTAATGAAAATCTCCACGGCCGGACGCTTTGACAAATTTATAAAAATTTATGTACATTCTTATTAACTCACGGCGATATGATCAAGTAACGCATTCCTTCGACCGTTTAGCCGGTTGTTTTGCCTGTTTTAACAGAAATAATACAATATATGCATCGATTTTACGATTATGTTGTTGAAAACGGCGTTTTTCGATATCACATCAAGCCGAGGATTAAATTACTGGTTTAAGAAGTCGACGACCTCATTGGTGGCTACACTGATGGGTGGCGGGATAAGTGAAGAATTCGAGCCCACAGGCCGATATGCAGATATTCGGACAAACGTGCAGAGCTGAATGCAAATCTGCAACCGACGATAACACTGAGCCACTCGAGCAATACTGACAGAAAAATCCGGCTCATATCTCAGCAACGTTTATCAATAACTCTCTAATTCGTACTTTATTTCTCTATTACTTATTTATTTTTGATTTTATACAAGATTGCCAGTACCTTTAATGTCAAAGAGAATTGTGCCGTATGTCACATGACATCTTGCATAAAATGCTGCAATGTAAATTTTCAGTTTATTATTACTATTGTGAAAGCGATTTTTCTTTGCCCCCGTAAGGAGTCTTTATACGAAAATCTATAAATTCCATCAGCTTGTCGGTTTGTCGGTTTGTCTGTCTGTTCGCTGAAATTTTGCACACATCGTAGTATGTAAAACTTTAATAAATATGATTTGTTCAAAATTGTAATTTACTAAAAGTATTTGGTTCATCTGGTTCATTCTGTCTTATGTGATCAATATAATCAATAAAATCAATAATTTGTCTTTTTTGTAATTAGCCCTAATGCAACCTCTCAAATAGATTTTGTATTCTCATAGTATGTTGTGTTGAAGGAGAATAATTTCATCTTTTTGCCATTCCATCTACTACAGATTTTTTTAATTTGATTCATTCAAAAATGTTGTCATATTGTTTCAGATCCGGTTTATATTAAATAAAATATTGGAACAAAGTTTAGGATATTTTTTTTTACAGTCAAAAGAATATTTTTGTTTCATTTATTTTTTAGATGAACAACAAAAGTAATTTTTCCTTCAACAGCTTCGAAAATAACGTATGTATATCTAAACACTTGCCAAATTGGATGTCTGTTAGCACTCGTGTAAACTATATCACATATTCAAATCAGTGAGTTAAAATTTATTGATGTCATGAATTTATTATATAATTACAATAAATTCCGGTTCTAACATCAGCAAAAAGAATTTCGACCGTTAGATGTCTGATCCAGACGAGATATTGCACTTATGCAAAATATCCATATTTTATAATGAGAATCATCGTATTTTATGTTACCTACTGTGCATATGTGGAGATTTTAAATTAACTTTTTTTTCTTTGTAAATTTCCATTTCTTGGATAACAAACAAGTTGAAAAGTATTAATCTGAATCTGTTTAAAAGATTGCTTTATGTTCTTTATGTGATGAATACATTACTCAAAATAAAGTTCAAGAAAATATAGTTCCAGCAAGACGTCAGTATTAATTTTGTGTTTTAGTTCAAGGTGTATATTCATTTCTTAACACATATTATGAATCAAAAACTTTAGAATACTCCAATTTGCGAAAATAATGTTGACATGTATTTCCACGAAGAAACGACAATCTTTCGGATTCATATAATTTCACAGTTAACTAAATTTATGAAAGTGATTGGTAGATATAATTTAGCAGGATATCTGCAGCCTTATGTTTTTATCGTGTCCAATGAAATGGTTTTCAGCGATTAAAGATTAAAGAGTTGCCCTAGGTATTTCAAGCAAGTAATTAGCGATTGCTGATTATTTCCTAAGCAACTGGATTGTACATTCAGTTTATGATTTTCTTTTAATTTCTAATATTTTGATATGATGTTCAGAACAAAGTTTAAAAAACAAGACTTGTTGATGAGCATCACACTGTCACATCTATATGAGACAATAATAACAACCAAAATTGAAAATTGGTTAATTATTTGTTATTTTAAGTTTTTATATTGAACAAAGATTGTCTAAAAATTTTGAAAAATTTACCGAAAATTATGTTTGCTTAAACAAGTTAATCGAGCAAAATCATAAATCTGTGAGATTGAGTTAAATGAGTTGGTAGATTTGACATGGAATGACCCCTAATTATTTCATTTCTATTCGTTCAAGTCCTTAGTTCCCAACATAAGGATCAGAATTAAAAAAAAAAATAGATATAAATTTTCGCATTTAATTTCCGTAAATCTGTTTACTGATGTGTTGGTCTGTTGGCAACATTGTTTATCATTTAACCTAAAATATATATTTTATTTTACATGGTTTTTAAGTATTAAGAACAATCGAAATTGTAATTTAACAATACTTCTTCGTTTATAATACTAATTTATATACGTAATGTTTTCGAATATATATTAAATTAATGTAATAGAAAATTAAAATTAAATCAACTTCAAAAAATCAATAAAATCAAAATGTCAAATAAAATTTTTTATGTAAAACAATTGTGAAAACTAAAATAGAAATTTTGTTGTTTGTCGTGATAGTTCTTAAACAAAAAATGTGACGCTTTTGACATGAAACGCATTATATGTGTTTCAAATATTTTTTATGTGATTGTGACTCATTTACTACATGTATACTTCGCAACTTTTTAAATTTATTCTTGCATGATGACAACCAGTGTCTCAAATTAAACAAAATTTTTAAAGACATCTTTTTTTGAATAAGTAAACTGAGAAACAAACGAAGCGTTTTTCGATTAAGCGCTTATGAAGCGACTCTTCAAACAAAAAAAGATAAAAAGTGTGTAACAATAATTCGCTGTTTATAAACATGTTATTATCTATGATGTGTATATTTGTTAGACAGTCACATTCCATCAAGACAACTTTAAATGTATTAAAAAATAACAATGAATATAAAAATGTTATTTAGCGATTGCAGTGCTTGTAATGACCTTCGTTAAACAACCTACTCCTACCTTGTTTTTCAGTGTTTTCTTAACAGTTTGGTAAAGTTCCAACACGAGCGAAGAATTCAAGCCCACAGGCCGATATGCAGATATTGGGACAAACGTGCAGAGCAGAATGCAAATGTGCAACAAACGATAACACCGCCGCTGCCATTCCTGCGGTATTGGCGGAAAAAAGCAAAACCTAAACAAAGTTTATTAATAATGTATGAGCGCTCAGCACTTTGCTCTTATTTTCCAAGAAATAAAATAATTGTTAATTGCCGGTTCATATTTGTTGTAATAAAGTACGTTAATTTGTCTGGTGAACATAAGAAGTTAACATAATATATCAGTAATTCAGGATTTTCTTGAGCCGTTTAGGTCGTGCTATGCTCTGAAATAATTACAAGTATTAATCAGTACATGAAATAGTGTGGTTGTTGGTTGTTAAGTTAATCAACATCACAGTTGGTATCAAATAACAAATGCCTCCAGTTTGTATTTATATTTCATTTATACTCTCAGCCTTGTTTATTTTATTTATGCTTTACATACGCACGTTAAATTATCACTTTTTAAAACGTGTAATTATAGCAGTATTTATTTATTGACAACCGCGTTTCAAACTGAATTAATAGAACTATTGTTAAATTAATATCGGATTAATTACATTAAGATAACGCCACATCATCTGATGCAACATTTATCCAGGCCACTCTTTAACTTCCACGTCAATTTATCCTCTCGCATTTTTTTTTCCACAATACCTCCACTGTTCCAATAAATGGCCATTTTAATTAAAAAGTACGTAGAAGTCTAGTTTTCGAAACGTTTAAACTACGCCACTGCTGTAATCATTTTGTCAATGCACTGCTTGTTTTAAAGGATTGTTATCTATTTTAACAAAATAGTTAACATGGAAGACCCTAATCAAGTTTCCAGCAATTTATCACAGCGATCTCAGCCATTGTGTTAGGAAAAAATGCTAGCAACCCAATGTATGTGACCAGAATACAGGGATCCAACAATTCAAGGTATCTTGAAGGAAAATTTCCTGCTTTTTTGATGGTAATGAAGGCGTATATTTGATTCTCTATCAGCATATTAAAATTTTGACGCACTGGTATCATTAAAAATAAGGAAATTCTGTAATGAAACCTTTAAAGAATTTTTAAATTATTAATATTATTTTTCTAGATCTTAAAATATAATTTATACGGAGAAAGTATTTATAAAATAAAACAAAAATTATATTATTCAAGAAATATTTTGTACAGTTAAATAGACTTTGCAGCTGCCACCAGCGTTATTTTATAATTAATAAGGCAAATACAATAACTCATTTAATAATTCAAGGCAAAATGATGTTCTTTCTTTTTAGTTTTTGAAAATTGAAAAACACTATGCGCTGAGTTTTGAATTACAATCAAATGAATATTAAAGTTAAAAAAGGCACGACTGAACAAATGAAAAATATTGTTTAAGAACTATAAATATCTATAACATTTAATAGTAAAATGGGTATCTTAAAAAATGATAAAATTTCATTAAAGTTACAACAATAATTTGCATTACACTTCTTATAATAATTTTTGGTCAGGATGTTCAGAAAGAATATATACCTTCGGAAAAATTAACTGTTGATAAACATTGAGGAAAGGTGTATAATTTCTAGCTAGTTTCTCTTTTCCTCATTATTGATGTTTTATTTTCAGCTGACGTAAAATAGAAATACCAGAAATACCATCGTGATCAGTAAAAATCGCTATTTTTTGTTGTTCATCATCGTGAATAATAATTGTTACCCAAAGCTACCGACCCACCATTCAATTTAATCATCTGGAAACCGGCAATCTGATTGCGCTGCAATCAAATTTATCAAATATCGCTTTCAAATTTTTACAGCATAAAAATGATGTATGAGAAATTTGGTTATCTACCGAGAAGATTGACTATTTCCAGGCCATTAGATTGCATTGTGAATAACAAGCTTAAATCTTGTTTATGGAGCCGAAGTATTAAAAAAATGCAAACTACAATCATTTTACATTCTCTAAAAGTATCACTCAAGGTTCTGATTGAACCATATTATTATATAAGTTTTTTGCTGATTGATGGTGTATTACCAGTTGGACTAAAATACACTGGCGCAAAGTAATTATTGTTAGCACATATTTTTTAACAAGATAGTTTATATCTTGCTTTTTCTGGTTAATAATATATTTTGCAGATTGAGGAAAAAGAAAGCAAGAAGTAATTTAGAGTTTTTAAATCACAAAATAGCTCTTGAATTTCAGAGAGTACAGAATCCAAAAATTTCGTCAGTTTTTTAGAAACACGTAACAAAAATATGTCAAAAGGTTAATTTCATATCTTCTTTAAGAACAGATTTTGGAAGTTATCAAGTTCCTGTTGCTAGTGGGAGGTACAATAAACTTTCAGCGGTCAACCACAAAATACTCCAATAAAACAAACTATGGTGGGTTCATTGAACACTGTAATAATGGTATAGACTGTATTCAAATTTATAATACATTGTAGAATAGTTTTTTTCTTTTTTTTTACCACTCACACATTTAGTCTTCTATTGATTACATTGTAGATATCGAAACTTAAAAACCTGTTCATTTTATTAGCTGTTTGAAGCTTTTTTCAGTAGCAAATTTCTTTCTGCTTTGTATTATTTTTATTATTAATGACAACATATACTTTTTTCAATTAAAACTTACAATAACTAACTAAAATTATTTATTAAGTGAGACGCTAAAATACACAACACATTCTTTTTGCTTTGGTTTGGACGTATTTCGAAATGACTTCATGTGATTGTTTCAACAACAACTTATGTTGAACTTTTGTTCTTTCTATAAATAACAGATATCATTGCAAGATAATGCTCAAATTTTAAAAACTAAGTGATTAAGAAGGCAATTCGATCATCATATTTTACTTCATTTTCGTTGCTAAAGTTGTTTTAGCAACCACAATATTCATTTTTTGAATAACTTTTTAAAAATTTTGTTCGATATAAAACCTCAAAATTGTAAATTAATTGTATAGATATTTAAATACATATGATGTCAACGGCTTTTTTTATTAAATTACATAAATTTAAATTATCTACAATTTTTTACAAATGAATCAAGGGACCAACGAATCACTAGATCTAGACAGATTTTTTCTTGGGCTTGTGAACAAATTCCTTGTTCAAAAAAATATTTCGTCGTGAACATTGTCAGTGAGGACTATACTCCAATTTATATATTTTCTTTTGGTTGCAGCTTAACAAAACAAATTTTAGCAAAAATATCATTTTATGTTTGTTTTACTTTTGAATCTCGCTTTATAAGTTAGATGCAGCTTTTTATATTACACAATTTTTCCTTAAAAAAATGGATATCTTACTTTGTTGCGTTATGTAGATATAAACAATTATTACTGTAAATAAAGTGAGTTACATGTTGACAACATTTACAAATACCGACACAATTCAACGATTAGACTGCAATAGCTAAAAGCATAATACAATAACAAAATGTGAAGAATGTTAGGCTATATATGGACTTAAAACCTTCGACAAACACCTTTATACGCATGACACATGATCTTAAGTACACCGAATAAAATAAGCAACAAACTTGTAAAGAACTAAAACACACAAAATGCAACACTGTACACAGTGTTCAAACACCATGACAATAAATACATAACACAAGAAGTCATTGAATGGAATTACTCAAGGTTCAGTGTTCGATCCCATTCTGTAAATCCCACCTTCTGGCAAAATATTGTAATAGCACTCGCACTCAACAATTATTGTAACCAGGCCAGACTCGTGGCAATTTGCATAAATATTGAAATTCTGCTAAGGATATCGTAACAAATTAAAGGAAAGTTATCGTGTTGTTCACATTATTGCTCATCATTACTTTTTACGTGGCAGTTTTAGAATGCGTTCTCCAGCGCGCTGAAATTTATTTATTTAGTGCATAAAATGAAGGTCAACCAGAAGAAGTGCAGACTTTGCCCACCAATTAGTACAATTAACAGCAATTTATGTGTATGTGTGCGTGTGTGCAACAAAAAAGGATGTTTACTGGCACCTCCACCATTTTTAACGGCATCTAGCGTTTTATTAACTTTGATAATAGCGGTTGCTGATGAGTTGAGACGTTATGGAAATGTGAAGTGTGCCAATGAATTTTCCTCGGTTATTTAATTGTCCGTTACAGTTGCACGGTTGAATGGATATAAAAACTAGGACTTTCCTTAATAAATATCGTTCAGCATGATTGTAATGAATTCAATTTATAAATGGTGATTTTCATCAGTCATAGTTGGATGATCAAACGAGACTGAACTTATCGAAGCATCGTGCGATTTTCCATTCCAGTTGGTGGTGAATGCATCTGAAAGTTTTTTCTTCCATACGCAACTGTGTCCTATCAAAATTGTTTATATGGACAGTTGCAGTGAATAGTACAAACAAGTTTTCTGCATTAACTTATCTTTTAATGTCAAGAACAGCACGAGAGCCGTAACATTGTAAACATCTATTCTTGGGAAATTATATATGACTGCAATTTACTTTTGATATTCTAATCTACGCATAAAACAATAAAAGTTCTCGTTTATTGTGCATAGGCTGCAGAATGTCCGTGCTATTGTATCTGAGGTACCCTACGCGTATAATAAAGTGTAATGTATGAGTATCCATAAAGCAATGTTCGTTCCAAACACATGTAGACATATTATTATCATTTTATTGAACACATCCTGTAATAACACAACATTGTAAATTATATTTTTACGCCGGTGACATATAAATTACTATACTCTAAGCACTTTCTATTATTCTAGGTGGGATTCGTCTCCTGAGCATTGACAGGGAAACATCGACGGTTCGTTTCCATCCTGTGATTCATTTCCATAGTTCGAAATCCTTCGTTCACCGGAATATGTTTCTGCATTCTGAAAACTTCCTTATTCCTTATTAAGACTGTCAACGGGAGGACCGCATCTTTCATTTTGTCGTTTAACTGGTGTTTAACTGCAACAAGTCCGCCTTTGCGTTGCGTCATGTAAGGGCCGATTCACATTTGCAAGACATGCAAAACAAATTAGGTGTCACATTGTTTTGACTGATGCTGTTCTTGCCACTAACAAGACAACATATCAAACTGAAATGAGTGCGGAAGCAATGTTTAAATATGAATTAATTTATTAAGGCGTTAGTTACTGCTTGGCCTTTGATTTCGTACACAAGCACGTGTGCTCTGAATTTATAATTGTCTAGATCGCAAAACTAATTAGTTTAGAACACACTTTCTTCGTAAACATAACACTCACGACGTAGTTAACTTGCGGTATTTTAATTATTGTTCACATAGTTGTCCTATTTTGTTTAAACCAGCATGCAGTTAAACGGAACTAAATTATAAACTTGTTACATTATTTAAAAAAAAATTGTTCTGGAGTCCAGAATAATTTTTATAAAACCGGTTTAAACGAACCAGAAGAAAAATAATTTTTCTTACTCCCCATTTTCCCTATTAGCGCACGAGCATTAGCGAGGAGCGCTATTGATCTTGTCCATGTGACTCGCTCGACCTATCGAGTTCAAATTTTGTGTACGGATTCTTTGTCAAATTCGTAGATCTAAGTTCGTTAATGGGCAATATAGCTCAAAGGGTTGTGGGGGGTGCACAGCCCCCCTTCATTATTAATTAAGATGAAATTTTGTCAGTTTGTCACAAACATCGAATGGAGGCAAACAAAAGAAAGAAAATCAAAATCGGTTACTTAGCGCCTGAGTTATTAGCTTTTAAAATTTAAGAAATGACTTGAGGTCCACATGCTGCCAT
>QDEB01047904.1:0-10747 GCA_004193795.1 Asbolus verrucosus | reverse complement strand
GAAAGCACCATTATATATCATGCACAGGACAGTCATACTAGGAACAAAATGTACGAAATGAAAATGTATGGAAATTTCACAGTGCGTTACTTTCTATACGGTTAATTCCACGTGAAAACTGTATAGTTAGAACCTTTCGCGTAGATAATATCGAGATTTACAACTTTTATAATAACCTTTTATAATATATAATTTGACATAGGAAGCGAGATATTTACATAAAACCATTTTTCTTTATATTTGACCCTCTGTATCTTGTACCGCCGACATGATATCGATGAGGACATTTTAGGTGTTGTTCAAAACGACAAAATAAAGCTATCTGAAAAATAAAATTAAAGATACTAATTTTTCCAAAGATGGCCCTTTTTTCGTCTAAATTTACTGCAGAAATAATTTTATAAATAAATGAAACAAAATAGTATTTCAATTCACACTTGTTAAATGTTTTACTGAAAGGATGGATGTTTGGATGTCTGAAAGCTTATATTGTCATAAGCTGAAAGCAAAAGTTCGAAAAAATATCGGTTCCGATTGTGTTCCAAAATTATTTTCTCTCATGACATTTGCTTCTATTAATGATCTAATCACTATTCGGAATTCATAACACAAAAAAAAAAAATCTAAACCTGTAAATAATAAAAGGAAGGCTAGACAAATATATAAAGAAATAATGCTGTAAATAATTTTTATTTATTGCAATTGTGTCTTTATAAACTTTATAAACTCTTTTATGAAAACTAGGAAAATTTAATTCTAATTTTAACATTATATTACTCTGTCAATATACTATCTATTTTTGCATGTGTTATATAAACAAACCTTTTCACTTTAATCCAATCTAAATTGTGAAATATAACTTTATTTTCTTGTATTACCCTTAAACATTCATCTTTTTTAGGTTGTATACTATTTTTAATGTTTTTGAAAATATTTTTAGGCAATGTTTTTTTGTTCTTGTGTCCAACGAGCTCTAGTACTCTCTTTTTTTACATCTTGTTTACTTGTAGTAGGTTTTTGACTTGGGGTACTTGTACTAGGTTCTTGATTGTACTAGGATGGTGACAACTTTCTTTAAAGATTGCTTTATAGAAGCAAACTATTTAAAAGTGTACATTTTCTTGTAGTGGGAGTTGGGATGAACCCTCCTGGTACCTCATCTTTTACCGCTCGACCCCGCTAGATGGTTGGTTAAGTGACAATAATTGCAATAAAGAAAAGGAACAAATATGGATAACTAATATAATCTTTGTAAAGAAATAGTGATCTATATATTTTTTTATCCCCTTTCATCAGTTTGTTGAGNNTGTAAGTATACACAGGTTTCCCTTGACGAAAGTGTGAAAGTGTGTTTACTGATAGCGTATATTCTTTGTTTTGTAAAAAAAGGTACGAAAGCAGGTGAAGCTCAGAGAGGGTTGTGTATTTTTGGTTGCTGAAATGGTAAAATGTAAGGGGAAGATTAGAAATCTGCGCTGGAGTTAGAGCAGCCTTAAAATTACGCCAGTCTCTCATAGATGACAGCATCTGTCAAGTCACTTTTTAAAATTTTGAAAGCTGATAACTCAGGCATTAAGTAATTGATTTTGATTTTCTTTATTTTGTGTTCCTTCATTCGATGTTTGCGATAAACTGACAAAATTTCATCGTGTTATCTTAATTAATAATGAAGAGGGGCTGTGCGCCCCCCATAACCTTTGGAACTTTATTGCCCATTAACAAACTTAGATCTATGAATTTGACAAAGAATTTACACACAAAATTTGAACTCGATAGGTCAAAGCGTACTCAAGTTATCGACATGATGTCCCTGAGTACCAGCGAGCGAGGGAGCGAGGGACATGGACAAAATCAATAGCGCTCCTCGCTAATGCTCGTGCGCTAAAACAAGAAAATAAACCACTTGAGAAATAATCAATTAACCTAGTTCTAATATGTTTCTTTAAGTGGAATTTCAAAATGTCAGCAGACTAGAAAAAATAAAATCCTTTCAAATTACTCCATTTTAATGTGAAAAGATTTATGATTAAATTCGACTGATTGCCGATTTCACTTTTAATTCAATAGTTACATAAATTGGAAGAAAATAACATGGAAACAAAGCAATTTCTGAAATTCCTTGAGAACATAAAACACAATTTTCACATTAAACTACAGTTTGAAGATTTATTACGATTTTGATTTTTATGTCGAATCGTGTTTTTAAATTAAGTGTTGTTTCAATTATTTCATTTTACATCTTGTCAGCAGGGTGTGTGTGATCAGCTTGGCGACGCTGTGCCTTGGCGTCGCCTGTTGGCTAACATGGCGGTTGCTTTCAGTTGATAACTTTGATGAGATGTTTTGAACAAAACTGTTACATTCGTGTTGTGCCCACGCCTGGTGAATTGTACGCAATAATTTTAAGTGGTCATCCAGTTCAGTAACGGCGCCTCGTCTAAATGAAGTATAATTAAGTGTGTCAAGAAGGAATGAGCGATGAACGAACAATACATTTAACTGAATTTGTAAGAGCGTTCGAAAATAAATTGTTAAAAAGAATAGTTTTCTGGAAAAAACCAATAAATATAAGAGGATCGACAGTACAATTTCGTGGAGAATTTCAAAGAAGTTCTTTAGTCTTTTCAGACCCATTTTTATATTTTGTGATTAAAAATGTGTTATATATTGTTATCTGTTACTTTTAGTCTAGAAAACATAATTAATCAAGAATATGTTTTTTACATTATCTTTTTTAAAGATATTATCCTGGGATCATATGTCCCATTTAGCTTTTTTATGTCGGGATAATTATGTCCCAATTGGTTTTGCACTTACATCATAAGGGATCCAAAATATGTATCACTTTGAAAAGAAAACTAGATTTTATTGAATACAAAGTAAATAAAGTATGATGTGGTGTAAAACAAGTTTTATAGCGGAATTTCACACATTTAACAAAAAGTTAAGTACGTTTTCAATTTTGGTGAGAACAATGCGTGCATCATCTTTTAGATTTTCCTTCAATTGGTAGGTGATCTTCCACGTTCAAAAAAGTTTTCATTTTCTTCGAGTTTCTCCCAGCAGATCTGGTTCTAAGAGTTACGGTTCTCATCTTTCTGCTTTCAGATATAACAGACTGCTAAATTTACCAGAAACGTGAAAAAAGGTTGATTTCTGTCTTTTGATCTAACTGAATATTATCCAACTGTTTACTGATGTAATCATTAATAGTTTCAAAAAGATTTTCTTCCATTATTTTGTACTTTTTCTGTCTACGTCGTACAGTTCAACCATTCACTGAGCTAGATCAACATCTCCCATAAAGACATTATACATGTTACTTTTCTTTGTACCATCTTTCGATTTTCTGGTCACAAATATAATTTTGGTGTCATGACAGTTGCTGGGTATTAAAACTTTTTTTGTATCTTGTCATTTTATAGGTTTCATTTGTTTCATGCGTTTCATTCCTATTACGATAAAAGGATGATTCTCCTATTGAAAGTTTTTCAGTTATTTTGAGGAAATTTTTCTTGTTTTGGTGCAGATTTCTACAGAGGGAAATGATTAGTATCTATTGCTTTTACTGGGGTGAAAAACCTAACACATCTTAACATACTGTCGTAACGTACTTTCTGATAAATCAGATTCTTCCTCGTGAGTTTCTTCGTTGCTGTCAACTTCGTCATTATTGTCACTGCAACATTCAATGTAATCGGGACCTTCTGAGTTATCTCTATCATGATACGGGTCAGGATTTTCATCGCTATCCAAATCAGATAGGATTTCAGCAATTTTTTCAAGTTGTTCTTTGATTAGGATTTCACGACGTGATTGTTTGTTTCTGTGAAAGAAATTAATTGGGACAATTATAATCCACTGGAATATACGTATGTCCCAGACTGATAAACAGTTGTGAAAAAACTTGGTAAAAATAAAGTATTTCTACGTATTATTTATGACATATTTACCGTTGAGACATAATGTTGTACAATTATTCTCACTCTCTGCGGCCAGTTAAAACTGCTGTAAATGTCATCACTTCTTGATATCAACTCATACGGACGTTATATTATAGGTTACAGGCAACACACGAGGAAACGTTATTTTGTTACTGCTAGAGTGTTTACAAAACGTGATCTGCGCCAAATACAATAGAAATCTGGGACATAGATCCCAGAAAAAAATTTTGAGTGGCGCTTGAAACATATATATCCCAATGGGACTGAAAGGGTTAAAATGGTGGTCGAGTAATTTAAAACGGGGTGTATCTGGTGCGTAAATTGATATTATTAAAGGTTTGTATGTGAAAATGGATAAAAGAGTGCAGAAAAAGGTCAGTTTGTCTTGTAAGATCTCGCCAGATGAAATATGCGGCAAGCACCAAATACAGATTGCATTGTGGTACGTGAGTGGAATTTATGCCGAAGGTTCTCTCATACATGTGAAGCATACCTATCGTAACGTCATTAAACTTCCAACAGTGTCTGATTTTAAACCATAAAACAATAAACGCGACCCCTCGACTATTTGAACACGTGCAATCAATGCTGGCCATTGGACGTACGTTAAACACATTCTAGACCATATCCCCGCGGACAATCGACAAGAGCTGGGTTTGATCTTGACCATTCCAACAATTTAAACACTGACAAACTATCTACCTACACAATCCCCGACCGAATTTCCGGTACACATCATATAACCTACACGTTACCATCAAATCCAGACACTTACGGAGCCGTAACTTTCGGACCACGTTCTAGCTCTACTTTATACAAAAATAAAATACCACAACTTGTTTGAACATCTCAAACCAACAACAATTCATGCCGCCACCACCGAGACGTCTGATATTGCCATTTTCAAGTGCTGATGCCAGGATGTCATATTTACTTTACACTTTTATTATCTTTTAATTACTGAATTTGTATAAAGATCAAACACTAATATTAAACCCCTTTGAGAGTTTGCTACAATCTAAACTGGTTTATACGATCAGTTTGTCCAAGTGAGGTTCCGACAATATTTACGATGCAAATACGTTTTGTAATTTGTAATTTTCGATTGGATGTGGCCAACTGAATATTTACAAATCATATTAAATAGCTACGTTTTCAATTTTCACCATCAGGTTTTATTTTGAAAATTTTAAAATGCAAATGGTCACTAGGCTAGTAATACATTTCTTTTATTAAATACAATCTAAACAATAAAATTGTAGAAATAATTAGAATTTTAGTAAAATTTGACTTTTTATTGTTACATTCGGGACCATTGGATTTTTTTGAACTCATTGTAATAAATTAAATGTTTAAAAGTCTTCTGTTTAAATAAAATGCGTTTCCTAAGGAAGTTACATTCCTTCACAAGGCGTAGTTAAGTTCTTTTTATCAACAAATAATGCAGACACTTCCTGAACTATGAAATGAAATTTTGATATTATTTTTCTAATACTGTTTGTTTTGAGGAATTTTTGTTTCAATATTTTATTTTAAAATGGGTATTTGTAAGAACTGTTTTTTTTACCTATATTCCTTTTTGTTAACTTTTTTCTTAAAATTGATTACGATTGATTACGGAAAAAGAATCTACGTTTTTATGCTCAAAAATATTCTTGTTAATTATTAAAATGAAAGGAATGCAACATTTTTAGATTATTTGGATTCCAAAAAATTATTACTTGACTTTTCAGAAATTTGTTTGCGACACAATTCCTTACTATTTCTAAAACTATAAATGGACTAAAAGTCACATAACTTCTGGTATACAGGAAATAAGGAACATATTTCTAAAATTCGTTAAAACTACCGTTGTTTATTAAAATTTAGAATTACATTCTGGACCTAAAAGTAAAATTTGGCCCAAAATTCAAACTTTTTTTTATTCATTTTTCTTAACAATATTGGACTGGTTTTTCATTGGTTTCACTGGTTTACCATTTTTTTGTGAAATTACATATGTAGTTACTTTTAACAAAATTGATACAAAAGTCATCTAATTATAGTATTAAAAACATCAAATTATTTTTTATCTGCTAACAGAAAATAATACCCCTCATTTAGTATTTTGTTTGTAATGTGAATGTAATGTAATATAATGTAATGTAATGTGAATCGGTGTAATTGCAACCGGCATTAAATTATAAAATATGTATTTGATAATTATGTTTACTTATTACTGACGCAATTAATGAGGCCTCAAAAAATTTAAACTTTAAATCGAAAATCGTTTTTAGTTAATCTTTAGTTTTAGAAGCAGCAGAAATATTTGCTATAAACAAATTTTTGGAAAGCCAAATATTAAAAATTTTTGCTATGTGATGCAAACTTTTTGGCGAAACAGTATATTATTATGAGACCGTTGGATATCCAATATAAATAAAGAGTTTAAAGACTAAATTAAAGTTTAAAGACAACAAATTAAAAAGAATACTGAACTGATGATTTCTTTGTCCTGATGAAAGCACTGGGTCAATCAATGTATTCTATGACATTTTTGTAAGAGCAAGAAAAGTTGTATTTTTCCATGTTATTGTCGACAAAATACAAACAATTTCATTTTCACAGTTCTTCTGAGTTCTCAA
Organism: Asbolus verrucosus; assembly: GCA_004193795.1. Taxonomy (NCBI): domain Eukaryota; kingdom Metazoa; phylum Arthropoda; class Insecta; order Coleoptera; family Tenebrionidae; genus Asbolus; species Asbolus verrucosus. The sequence continues at coordinate 4,179 of QDEB01047904.1, read as the reverse complement.
AACCAGCGAATGAAGTCTTACTCCCAAATTTTATAACTGCCAAAATGAGAATTTGATAAAACTCGACAATATTATGTAACTCAATGTAAAAAAGACTCATGCCAAATTTGAGAACATTATCTTTAACTGTTTTGAAGATAAGGGAAAAAAAGTAATTTTTTTCTGTCATTTTTGAAGAATTGTAGCTCTATTAGGTGAAGGTTTTGGACCTATGTTGATATAAACTTCTGATACTATTTTTAGCTAGAGATTCTATTGTGAAAATATTTCCACAACTTTCTGAAACACCCTGGATATGACATCAAAATTTTAGTTTGTTGACATTTTCATTTGTCGATGTTTGGTTCTGTCGACCTTTTGATTTCTGATTAATAAAACATTACCATATTATAGAATTCGACGTTGTGTCCAGATACAATTCAAAAGTTTGGTTGTATATATTGAACGAAAAATTTGTTTAGAAGAAATGTAAATTTATGGATTTTTGAAGTGTTATTTAAAAATTGTGTATTGTTAGATTTTATACAATTTTATACAATCCCCATTTATCTTAAAAAAATGTTGAACCTGGTAAGAAAAATGATTTTGGCAGGGACATATTATTTTGAAAAATTTTAACCCGTAACAAATAACTAACGATATTGATATTCGGGCTTAAGGCATTCTGAATTTTTATAACCATAAATTATCAATTTTTTTAATACAATTTCAAACTAAAAACCTATTTGCCTGTGATGCACTATTTTAATTTTATGACTTTCAGTTTAAATTGGGACGCCAAATACAACAAGAAGTCTTAAATTACAGTAATTTAGCATATTACAAAAGCGAATTTAGTTCGCCGAGATTGTTCGATATTTAAAAATATATTCCAAACCGATCAAACAAAAACTAAATGATTTCCTGAAATATCAATTTTTTACAGTCGCGAGCGGTGTAGAGAGACGAGCAGCATTAAATAAAAGTGTAGAAACTTCATAACGGAAATTTATATTTGCGTAGGTAAAAGTATTATATTAGAAAAGTTTTAAAAAGTTACTCGTAGTGTTGTAAAAAGTAGAATAATTTTTGTGTTATTGTGGTGTAGATTCAATTTTTTTCACTGTTTGAACAAGTGTCCATTTCGATTTTGTTTTTAAGACTGCGTATTTAAACTAAACGAAAACAAAATGGAGAGATGATGAAGTTGACGTTTTATGTAATTATGTATTATGTAAACAGAACTGGATTAATTAAGAAAAGAAAAATATCACAAAATGAAGGATACAAAAAATAATACATTAACGTGACCCATTTCAAAACATGAACTGAAGGAAAAAAATGTTGAGTATAGAAATAAACAAAGTTCTATTTATTCATCAATAATTTTTTTAACAAGAAAATTGCCAACAAACTTACTTAACTTTCTCAGTTGCTTATTAATTTCTAAGATATACATTATGTTGAAAAATAAACAATTCAGCGTATTTTCATAATCCATTCATTATCACATATAAACATTGTACAACTCAGTTATGTTCAATACAATCCTGGCCCACATTTCAATACACTCGAAAAACGAATGGGGTTGTAGCTACCATTATTTTTTATTACACTTCTTTTAGAAGTTTTAATGTTAAGCTCGAAACAAAGAACTTACCTTCTCCTCTTCTAATTAGAATACAAAATTATCTTTAGAAATATTAGATAAAGTAAGCACTCCGGCACTGAAAGTAGCACGGGCACCATCCCTTGAGTATATCCTTAAATAAAAGCTGCCATTAAACACTTACAAGTGTTTAATATAACATGCCTTTCTGTATATGTTTTATATTCATTCTATACTTACGTTGCGTACTAATGTTATGGTTAGTGGCTCGTTTACGCCAACGTGGGTCTCACCGTAAGTAAAACTGTGTTGCCGTTCATCTACGGTATCAATTTCAATTTACGGTATCACCTCAGCACTAGCACCATTGATGAAAGGTTCGCGATTAATATAAAAGTAAAATAAACCTCTTTCCTGGTTTTATTTGACGTAATTAATTTAAACTATATTACGTTACGTTAAGTTCTATAATGATAAAACAATAATGACTTGAATCTTGGTCAAGTTTTTTCTAAGGGGAAGCATAAAAAGAAAAATATTTGATACGTAAATTGTTTAATTTCTTTTTTAATTAATCACGTACATTTGTTTTAATAATTTGATATAAATGTGACATAAATTGAATCAATAATTATGAAAAAAAAAGTAGAAAACAAAAATTTATTAAAAGATGAAAGAAATTATCTGTAATAAATAATCAATAATTATTATCGTTGTGGAAAATTTGTATTTTTAAGATAATTTAAATTTGATATTGTTATGCACATTATTTCTACCTATTTAATATTTACTGTACTTGGTTCATGTCATGCACCCCACGCACACCCAATTCAAGAATTTAAAGTGTCATGTCCATTCTCATGATCACTCATATAAATATCCAATATTGTAAATCATTTTGAGTCATTCCGCATATGTACCAATCAAGAATGAATAAAGAATATAGTCTTTCTACCAAAAAGACCCATAACAATATAATTAAAGCAATTTATAAATAATTAATGAGGTACACACCTACAAATCGTGTACCGAAATTAATATTTACCATGAATGGACTTGGTTATAATGTTACGAGATTGTTGAGATTTTTATAAATGAATCGATGTTCTGGATGTTTAATGGTTTGAAAACAAAATATGTATGTTATTAAAATTTCGACAATTAGACATATAATTAAGGTGAGGAATAGGTTTTTGAGGAAAATTCGCAAAAAGTAATTTATTCAGTTCCGAGTAAATTAGAAATGACTTTAATTACATTTCTCGAAATCTTTTTAGGAGTTAAGCTTCCAATTTTCTTACCGTTGAAAATTTACATAAAACACACCTTATTAAAAAAAAGTGCTTTAATAAACATCAATTTGAACCTTCCACGTGATTTTTTTAGGTCCTTATTTGATGCGAAACTAACATTAAATGTATAAAAAATTTACCTAAATTATCCGCATAAACTGCGACGATTCCGGTCAGGATAACCGTAAGGACGATCCAGGAAGTCATTTTAAATCACTTAGGCATCACATAACACCAAGAATACCATTTTACTGATCACTGGGATTTAATTATGAGAAAAACAGTAACTTTTTACGGTTCTCACGAAATTTTGACATTTTCAAGTAATCGAGGACGATATATTACGAGCGTGTTCTCATAGGCGATGTAGAAATTATTTCCATAAAACCTTCCTCGGCGGTTGTATCAGTACTAAACTGATTCTGTACAACGGAGTCCATGTTACGAATGGACCAATAACCACCGAGCTCATACGGAAAACACCGAACTCGCCCAACTCACTCCTACGGTTATTATGTATGCATAAAATACGCACATTTATTCGCTCGATATTTTTTTAATTGATCGTAAATATTTTCGACAACTTTACATAAACCCGAAGTCGCTCTTTCTCACTCGTGCCGCCGAGAATTTTGAACATTATTTTTGATTTGTATCATTTCACCTTACTGAACTTGTAATTCAGATACTTTTACGAACTTGTATTGTTTATAATTCATTGAATTGATTAAATTTCAAAATTTCGTTTTCGTGGCGACGGATGAACCTAGCATGATATTAATGAAATCTGGATAAGGGCTCACATAATACTCACTGGATAAGGGCCCTACATAAATAAGTTCCCCTCTTATCAATTATTATTTTTCTACGTTAGCTTTCCTTGCTTTGACTTCTGTATTTTGTATATTGTATACTGGAACAAAAAATCGAACAACACGTCGATTTTATGCGTTCTTATAATACGCATATAATATTCGTTTTATTTAGTTTTATATAACCTCAACACGTTCTTCAGAATTTGCGTCCGTCTAAATCTTATTTTTAGTTTTTTGATTTTTGTATTATTTTATCTTACTATTGATTAGTTCACTGACTGTCAATAGAGGTGCTTATGGAGAACAGCGTTGTCACCAGTGGCGACTGGTGCAAATCTGAGTTGGGGGGGTCAATCCTTTAGGGTGGAAAAATCGAAAACTATTCCATAACTTACCAGAATTAAAGTTTCTTATATTTTAAATCGATTCTTCGCTCTTTTTGATTTGCAAAATGATCGATAACCAGTTCATTAAAATTCACAAT